>CM076574.1:141952611-142180614 GCA_034641835.2 Pinus albicaulis | reverse complement strand
GTATAGTTTTGCCAACTATAGTTTATTAATAAATAAAAGTGAGAAGAGGGGTCTAACTCACTTAAGTAAAATAAAGTATCTCCCTAGTAGCACAACGTTATAACTTATGGGGAGCCATGGGGGTCCAACACCACGTAGAGGAGAGGGAGACCACGTGGCCTCTGAGGAAGCTTACTGTAGCAGTTGAGGAGGGAGCACGTAGAGGAGAGGGAGACCACGTTAGGGTTTTGGAGAGAGGCCAACGTTATAAAAGGTGGGAGACCCTTCTCATTTGTTATTCTTGTTGTTGATGATTTTGAGCTAGACATTTTGTCTTCTTGAGCACGCTAGCTGTTTAGCTTGTCTGCAGCACTGTTTAGTGTGTTGAGTGTCTCCGGTCGGAGATCTCACCCTTAGCCTCGGGGGACTTCGAGTGCCTGCTCGGGTAAGGTCATTTCTTCAGTCTTTAGCGGGAGGTTTGGTTGGTTGTTTTGCTGAGGAGCTGGGCTTCTCTTGTGACTGCGCAGTCCCTGGGAGAGAGGACGCAGTTCTATTTGGAGGTGTTTCGTTGCGGGGTTTCTGCAGGAGTTTCAGTTGATATCCGGAGTGGAGGATCAGTGTTTGCCAGTAGGAGGTTTCCCGAGGAGTTTGTGGCACTGTTTCAGCTATTATCATTTGGCATCTGCGCTGAGCCTTGGAGGGCAGCGTAATTCCTTGAGGAGGGACTTTCTGGTGATTTTCGGAGGCTGACCATTTTTGATATGGTTTCTGGGTTTTGTCTGGGTTGGTGAGTACAGGTGGTCTGCAGATTTTCAGCTCATTCCAGCAAGGGGATCAGCCCCTAGTTTTCAGTCTATTCCAGCAGCAGCAGTTTTACGGCAGATTTCCAGCAACTGGGACGCAGTTTCTTAGAGCAGCGATTTTCTATCTTTTTGAGAGAGTTCTCCACTTGCCTTGAGCAAGAATAGGTGCTATCATTCCGATCATCTATTGTATTTCTTTATATTCTCAGATTAATAAAATGGCTTAGCATTCCCGACATTTTTATGAGTATTTGCTTTATGTTCTATTTCTGGCATTTTCTATATAGTCGTATGCTTGTATTGCTGTCTATTTCCCTCTCGGGATATTACAGTGGTATCAAAGCATAGTTCTGGCTCAGCCTGAGGTCTATGACATCGGGAAAGAGATCATACTAAGGTTTGCTGGAATTTTGGAGAGCAATAGCAGTTGCAGTACCAAAAACGAAATTGGAAAAAGGGCCAAAATACAAAGGGTCAAATTTTGAAGTTTGGAATTAGAAGAAACCCTTTTGAGGTTTTTCTGGGTTTTGGGCAAGGATCACCTTCCCAAGTTCCTAGAATTTTATGAGTAGTTTTCAGTGGGTAAATCAGAGGCCGAAGACAAGCCGCAGTATAGTTTTGGAGCAGCAGTGCCATTTCATGAGGAGCCTGTAGACACATAGCAGGAGGAGCCGATGGCAGGTGATGATGGTGCAAAGAGATTTGGGGAGATGCTCCTCAAATCAGTAAAGGATCTGTCGAGGCAGATTGAGGTGATGGGACAGAGATTCACTGCTGTGGAGGCTAGACAGCGTGAAACCCCAAGGGGTTTCCAGATTGGCGAGGGATCAGGCACATCCCACCATTTGCCGGAGCATGATGCCACTCAGCGTATGGCATCACATACACCCACACGTTCGACTATGCCCACTTTTCTGGGTGCAGACACAGGGGCAGGAGCATAGCAGGAGCTAGAGCCTGGCCACATGCGGGATTATTTCGCCGAGTATCAGGCATATGGGTAGGAGTTCAGGGATGCCCTTCCATTCAGAGATTTTGTCTAGCTCCAGTGGGATAGCAGACCCCGCAACTTTCACAGAGGGAATAGGCACTCACATGACGGGGGCTTACAGCGCACAATTGGCAGATTTCATTTACCGACATTTGACTTGTCATCCAAGCGTTCGGAAAAAGCTTGGGTGGAGAAGTTGGATACCTCTCTCCAGCTTGACCGAGTATCGGAGAGGGAAACCATCAAAATGGTTACCTCGCACTTGGAGGATGTGAGCACACAGGATTGTAGGGAGTTCGAAGATACACCTAGTGTGACAGAGGACTCACCCTCATTAGAGACCTCCTTGACCGTGCCGGTTGATATCGTAGTGGAGAAGGTAGAGCCTACACCAGTAGAGCCATCCATTGAGGTGATGACCGGAGTCGTGTCTGAGTCTTCGGGTGGTAGTAGCACACAATAGATGGGTGAGGCGACAGGAGATGTATCCACATTCGATGAGGCACTAGGAGATACAGAGGGATTGGATGATGGTCACAGACAGCGGTATCATCGGCTTTGGGCAAACCTTCGAGTTTTGAAAGGGAAGGCCACGTCAGTACGGGAGGCCATTTTGTTGCAGGACAAGGAGTTGGAGGGCATGAGAGTGGCTTGTGCCAAGTCGGCGGCCAAGTTGGCTTGCATTGGGGAACGACTGCATTCCCTAATGGTACAACCAGAGGGCACGTTGGAGCATCAGTTCATTCCCCTTCAGGCATGCATGGACGGGACTAGCAGCGTTGTTGGGTTACCTCTTCCCATTGGAGAGAGAGAGACAGAGCCACCTAGTCAGATCTCATACGTTGACTTGGATAGCGGTATGAGACGACCAGAGTTGCACGGGGTACAACATCCACATGTTGAGGTTGGATGGCGAGAGATTTTGAGTTGGTATCCGGTGGAGTGGGTTATGGAGATGGTGGTGGACCCGAGTATAGTTCAGCAGGAGTTTCCAGGTGCTGGGAGTACAGGAACCCCAGATTGGCATAGGGATCTAGGTGGGATCACCTATCATTTTCTAGGCAAGTCGATTGACTATGTCTTGGAGGGTACAGTTGGCCTAGCAGTTGAGCATGCACATTTGCTAGGGGAGTTTTGGTTAGCTCCAGTGGCCAACCAGTTTATGGGAAGACTTCCTAGGCTGTCTTGGTATGACACTTATACACGGGATCACGGGGTGGTCAACATACCTTGGCAGGAGCCTGTCGGAGGAGGTGGCATTAGCAGGCCACCAGATGGCGCCTTGTATGGGGCCAAGGATTCTTCACCTTTGTGTGGGGCACAGAGGACGCAGCGGAGCCGAGCAGTGGTGGTAACACTACTGACACATAGGGAGATTCACTTCTCGAACCCCTCGAGGAGGATTTGGAGTGATGATCCATTTGTCGGCGGGTATAGTGATGCGACGGTGGAGATGATGATACCGATTGGGGGAAGTCCAACATGTAGAGGCACAGCTCTAGGACACTACATCCAGGGATGTGTGGGAGCCTCTAGCATTGAGCAGTGGACTTCCGGTGGACACGGAGTTGCATGGTGTTGTACCGTAGTGTGTGGGATTGCATTGTGGAGTAGGAGTGTCCTACATCACATTGAGAGCATGCGAGGAGTGACCGATGTCTGGACACAGTCATGGCACGAGACGGTACAGGGTGGTGCAATAGTAGCTTGGGGTATCCAGCAGTATACAGAGGTATGCCTCAATGTGCAGTGGCATGTCGAGGAGTACATGGATGATCAGTGGTATGCGAGGGCATACGGTGCTGCACAACAGGGTTTTAGAGTGTTGCATCCAGGGAGACTCATAGATAGGGACACCAGGCTTACCTTTGGGAGTAGTTCACCCAGGATCGATGAGGAGACATATGAGCGATACTTGATGGTATCAGAGGGGACTCGCGTATCCGACCCTCTTCTACATCACTCACTGGCACAGTCGATTTTGTTGTTGTCCTTTGGCACTTTGGGCATAAGCAGCGGGGTACGCGAGGCTCACCCAAGATATTTGGATGACACTCAGCACACTAGGCGAGAGACCTCTTAGCAGTGGCACTGGGTTGTTTTACTAGTTGACAGCCACAGGTCGAGGGACGAGATGATCCTCTACAGGGGTGGCCCATCGGTCATCACTGAGCCTACACCCGGGGAGCGGGTCATGAAGGAGACATGCATCATTCTTCCCTCAGGGCATGTTGAGATCATGCATGAGCAGAGGATACTGGGTTCAGCAGAGGTAACATTCCATCATGCATCTAGACTCCAGACATTGTATCGACACTTCATCGAGAGGGTGGATGGCCTATTCAATGCAGATGAGGTGGCAGAGGAAGAACAGGAGGGCCTTCCTCCTGTATGCCAGGGTGAGGACTCTTCTTCATATGAGTCCATAAGATCAGTTGAGGTCGCTTCTGGGGAGTGAGAGCAGTCACGCAGGGATGGAGACCGTAGACCAGAGCTGCATTCCAGTATACAGGGTGAGCAGTCAGGGGACTCTATGGGAGATGCTCTAGGCGATGAGACACTTGTGACGATCCAGTCAGATGCATTGACACTGAGTACAATGACGGCAGTTGCAGATCCATATCCTCTAGAGATGTTGGAGGTTGATGGGATTATTATGCAGGGGGCTAGTAGACAGCAGGAGCTGTTGGATATGGTGGAGCATTCATCTTTTGGCCGACACATTGATGAGATACAGATAGATGTACATACAGTTGGTCGAGCTGCAGTACTTTCAATGAGTAGTACTCTCCAGGAGTACATCGATGGAGCTTACAGCATATCTTGCCCACTTTGGCCCATTATAGAGAGAGGGGTTTCCTTCTACAGGCAGCTCTCATTGGCAGACAGGGCAGAGCAGTGGGAGTTGATTACGGGTTGGCGGCAACACTTCAGGCGTGTTCCATATGCCGTTGTTATTGCTACATCGGATTCTTCTTCCAGGATGGATTGGCGGGAGATCATGAGTTGGTACCCTCTAGATGGTACGGTATTCTTTGTAGGGAGCACAGTCGAGTAGGGGCCCTTGGACATAACAGAGGTTATAGATTCCAGCTGGCAAGGTGGCACAGGACATCATTTCTTCAGCACTCCATCCCGATTTCAGGAGAGCAGGATCAACATGGGATTGAGTCACAACTTGGATTGGAGAGAGGTGATGAGTTGGTATGCAGTTGGAGGGGTAGCGTATGCAGCTACAGGTACAGCGCAGCAGGAGCCCAGGAGCATTGATGCTTGTTGGTGGTCTTCACCTCTTAGAGCATTGGTCATAGCCAGAGGCAGTGCACAGTCCGAGCCGTGGGACTTGTGTGATTATTGGCCACGGTGGCGATGGGATTCGGGAGGATTATTGGTTGGCTGGTACTGTGAGAGGTCACTTTGGGATCCTGGCATCGAGATATCCCTTCGTATTAGGGTGATGTAGAGGTCAGAGAGGTTTCAGTGGGACCCAGGCACATTTTGCAGTATCGGTGGGGAGCATCAGCTAGAGAGGAGGCTTGTTCAAGCGTTGCTTGAGGACAAGCAATTTTTGCTGGATGAGGATGCCACTTGGGAGAATGAGAAGATTTTGCAGCATCCATCACTTCAGTTGCTTGAGGTCAAGCAACATTTTACCGGGGGAGACTGTAATATTCCTAATTAGCAACAGCTAATTGGAATATTCGATTTTTGTATAGTTTTGCCGACTATAGTTTATTAATAAATAAAAGTGAGAAGAGGGGTCTAACTCACTTAAGTAAAATAAAGTATCTCCCTAGTAGCACAACATTATAACTTATGGGGAGCCATGGGGGTCCAACACCACGTAGAGGAGGGGGCCCACGTAGCCTCTAGGAGCTTCTGCGCAGATTGAGGAGGAGCACGTGGAGGAGAGGGAGACCACGTTAGGGTTTTGGAGAGAGGCCAACATTATAAAAGGTGGGAGAGCCTTCTCATTTGGTATTCTTGTTGTTGATGATATTTGAGCTAGACTTTTGTCTTCTTGAGCACGCTGGCTATTTAGCCTATCTGCAGCACTGTTTAGTGCGTTGAGTGTCTCCGGTCGGAGATTTCACCCTTAGCCCTGAGGGACTTCGAGTGCCTGCTCGGGTAAGGTCATTTCTTCAGTCTTTAGCGGGAGGTTTGGTTGGTTGTTTTGCTGAGGAGCTGGGCTTCTCTTGTGACTGCGCAGTCCCTGGGAGAGAGGACGTAGTTCTATTTGGAGGTGTTCCGTTGCGGGGTTTCTACAGGAGTTTCAGTTGATATCCGGAGTGGAGGATCAGTCTTTGCCAGTAGGAGGTTTCCCGAGGAGTTTGTGGCACTGTTTCAGCTATTATCATTTGGCATCTACGCTGAGCCTTGGAGGGCAGCGTAATTCCTTGAGGAGGGACTTTCTGGTGATTTTCGGAGGCTGACCATTTTTGATATGGTTTCTGGGTTTTGTCCGGGTTGGTGAGTACAGGTGGTCCGCAGATTTTCAGCTCATTCCAACAAGGGGATCAACCCCTAGTTTTCAGTCTATTCCAGCAGCAGCAATTTTACGGCAGATTTCCAGCAGCTGGGACGCAATTTCTTAGAGCAACCATTTTCTATCTTTCTGAGAGAGTTCTCCACTTGCCTTGAGCAAGAATAGGTGCTATCATTCCGATCATCTATTGTATTTCTTTATATTCTCAGATTATAAAATGGCTTAGCATTCCCGACATTTTTATGAGTATTTGCTTTATGTTCTATTTCTGGCATTTTTTATATTGTCGTATGCTTGTATTGCTGTCTATTTCCCTCTCGGGATATTACAAGGTGAGTCCTTTCTCTCAACTGTTTTGAAGTTAGTCTCGAATGTGGGTTGTAGAGAGAAGTCCAAAGGAAGGAGGCCAAGGCCTCATTAACGATGCCTTGCGTGGAGTTCTAACCACCCAAGTGCCTCCGTTCCTACAAGGGATTGCCCGAAAGAGAATTGCAAGGTCACCTGTGTTAACCACAAATGAGCGTCTAAACTTCGCAAGGTGGGTGAGAAAGGTGGTCCTATCTTCTTACAACCAAGCTTATGCTTGGAGGTATATTTTACAAATGCACTTCTAATCCTAGAATGAAATGTAAGATGTGAGTGACTGCCTCAATGAAATTTATCAACCGAATTAAGTTCCTCAACAAGATTTATGTGATTTCCAAACACTTATACAATTAGCAAGAGGAACTTGAAATTACAAAGTTATGAAAGAGAGTGATTAAGATATGATGCCCAATTTGCAAAAGTGAGAAAGATCCTTTACAAGCAACACACTTTAAGTTACCAATGGTGCTCAATGATATTCGATGACAATAAACAATATTACTACCATTCATAAGCAAATCCCACAAATGAATCAATTTCTCTACATGACAAATAGAAAGAGTTATTACGAGTACAATAGCAAGATCTCTTCAAACATGATATGTCGATTAGAGATAAGAGAGATAACGATAATGATATTTGCCACAATAATTATCCTAGATTCTTATTTATGCCAATTTGATTTACTTCTTGCAATAACGAAACCAATGCTTATTATGAGAGCCAATTAGAGCACATGATATTGCTAACGACGATCTTCAAAAATAGAGGGCATCAATGAAATGCGAGAATGCAACAAGAGAACGCTATGAATGCAAGATGCGAT
Organism: Pinus albicaulis; assembly: GCA_034641835.2. NCBI lineage: Eukaryota > Viridiplantae > Streptophyta > Pinopsida > Pinales > Pinaceae > Pinus > Pinus albicaulis. The sequence goes on along the minus strand of CM076574.1, from coordinate 142,173,163 downwards.
GATGCAACTTATGAGGAGATGCTAGCACAAGAGCATGCCAGATGTTCACTAATCAGCCCAATATAAGATACCAAATGCTAGAAGAGCAGTCTACTTAACACTTTGTTGTGTACTTGGAACAAGAGAGATAAAGGCCCTATGTTATGGAGAGAGTTCTTATGACTTTCAAACCTTCTCCAGATGTTTTCTTATCACAGAAACAAGTATATATCAGACTTAAATGAGCACTTGTCAGACCTCTTTTCTCTTATATCAGATTTCCAAAATATCTTAGAACATCACCAATTAAGAGCATGTAGGTTGATTAGCTTTTTATGTTAAGTGTGAAATGTTCTTAGGCTTATGTTAAGGTATTTTAGAGCTTTTCGAAGATGATTACATGAGACTAATACTGCTGCTACAAAGTCACTTCAGATCTGACTATGAAAACAGTGAGGATAAGAAGGGGTAAGAAGCAAGCCCTTAGGACTTAAGACCTTGCTTGATAGTTAGATGCGTTGATTTTATAGCATCGGGAAGTGTTCTAGGTCTCAAATTTTGAGGAGAGCTTTGGACAGCAGTATTCCAAAGAACTCTTAAATCGTTTGTGGAAATTCCACTCGGATTTTGCTTTATTAAAATAATTAATTATTTTAAAGATATCCCTAAGTATAAACTTAGGGAAATTAAATAATTGAAGGGTATTAATAAAGCAGAGTGTGAATCTTCTAGAAAACTAAGATCAAGTCATCTTTTAATATGAGCCATTGATTAAGGACATAATCTGGGCCGTTGATTTATCAGCGAGAAGACTATAAGAGAAGGCTTGAGGGTCATTTGGAAAGCAAACCGGGCACATTCTCAGTACTCGAAGGAAATCGATTCTGAAGTAAGAGAATTCGATTTTAGAGGGTGAGGTTGTTGAGGATGGGTTGCAGAGACAAAAGGAGGAGGGAGAAGTTAGCAGAGACGAAGAGAAGGTAGGCAGAAGATGAAGGGGAGGCAACACTGAGCAGCAGCACTAGCCCTCCACGCATACTTACGTTTTCCAACATAGTGACTGCGCAGAGGGGCTATGTAGAGTGACGCAGAGAGAAGAGGAGGACACCCTGTGTGTCGGGAATTCTTCCAGAGTGTCCCAAAAATTCATCTTTGGTGTATGCTAAAATATCTACTCGTCATGTATTCTGTCAACAATCTTTTCACTGCTAAAGATTAATATAAACCCTCATCTGTTGCCCCGGTTTTCCCACATTGGGTTTTTCTGGGGACAATTGTCCAAAAATAACTGTGTTCATGTGGTTGTTTCTATTGTGTTATGCTTGTTCTATTTGTTCTTCTGCTTTAAGATTAAAGTGAATACTGCAGCTGTATTTTCAAAATGTACTGAAGCATCTGTAAATAACTTATTATAAATAAGTAGGCAAATTAAAGCAATCACTGCAGTGGTATTTCAGATTGAAAATTTCACATGGTATTAGAGGGAAAGGCAAAAGACAGAAGAGGAGGTTCTGCAATGGAACTGAGATCCGACATAGTTGCAGTAACAGCTCAGAAGGGCTCACGCAGTCCTCCAGAACACATGGAGAAACAGAGGCATCATGAAATGTCAGTTCTGGCATCTAGACTTGAAAAGGATTTCGTATGTGTGTCAAGCACAACCTCTCCAGGAGTTTGGTATATTGACAGTGGAGCATCTGCTCACATGACGGGAGTTCGAGAATTTTTTTCGAGCTATCAGGAAGAGTAGATGAACTTTTAGATCACGATGGGAAACAAGGCCAAATGTACCCCCGTTGGTAGAGGAACGATAATATTTCAGACAGAAGCTGGGAACAAGCTTCGGGCCACAAATGTATTGCATGTACCAGGATTGGGGATGAACTTACTCTTCGTGTCTTAGCTCCAGAACAAGGGTTACGATGTATACTTTATTGGAAATAAAGTTTATGTCAAACATCCTAGCTAGAAAAGGAAGGCACAAATTGGAGTAAGGAGCCATGAGCTGTATAAGCTTCAACTCGAGTCTCCAATGGCACTAATCGGCAATACAGATGAAAGAGACCTGAATGAATTATGGCATAGAAGAATGGGGCATTTACATCATGGAGCCTTGAAGATCCTCAAGAAGACTGTCATGGGAGCTCCAGAACTCAGCACAAGGAAAGATGAGGTCTGCAGGGGATGCGTATTAGGGAAGTATGCCAAGGAAACATTTCCGAGAAGCAGCAGTAGAGCCAAGAGTGTACTGAAGTTGATACACCCAGACATCTGTGGGCCAATGTCCACGACTGCTCTCAGTGGTGCAAAGTATTTTGCTACCTTTATTGATGACCATTTCGGAAAAACATGGATCTACTTTCTGAAAACCAAAGATGAAGTCTTTGAGCGATTCAAAGAATTCAAGGCCTTGGTAGAAAATTTGACCGGAAAGAAGATCAAGAAGCTCTGATCAGACAAAGGTGGAGAATATATTGATAAAGACTTCACAAGTTTCTGTGCAAAGGAAAGCATCAAGAGAGAATGGACAACTCCATACAATCCAGAGCAGAATGGAGTTGCAGAAAGGAAGAACAGGACCATTGTAGAAGTTGCAAGGGTGTAATATTCCAAGTAGAAATAAACAACAATATAAAGCACATAAACAAAGACAAACAACAACTAGAGAGATATCACATGAACAATAACCAATATGGAGAATGCTGAGCCATTTTATTAATACTGAAAGATAGAAAAGAGTACAGAGGTGATCAGAATGATGGCACCCTGGCTTGCACTAGGCAAGCATAGAAATACTCTCAGATTGTGACCTGGAACGACTGCTAACTCAAAACTGCATAATCTCCAGTGCTGCTGGTGCTGGTGCTGCTACTGCTGGAATGAGAAGCTGATTTGGGGCTATTCCCCTCTTCGGAAAATTATGAAACTCTGGAAATAGCCTCTCCACACAAAACCTAGAAAAGCCAAGAGAGCTTTCTGAAAATGGTTGACCCTCGAAAATACCTCCCTTGAGGCACTACGCTATCCCCAAAGGAGAAACGTTGCTCCTGAGTGCTCTGATGCAAATGATGGTCTCCAACTTTGTGAAAATGCTAGAATGTGGAAGGGCTGATGCCTCTCCAACTCCTCCGGGCAAAATCCCGTGATAAACCCTAAATCAGGAACTCCCTCTATCCAAGACTACGTCCTCCCTCTCACTGACTACGCTGTCTATTCCAAAGAATGCTCCCAACTGTGGATGCTGCTATCCTCTCTGGCAAAACAAGGTGGAACTCCTCACCCGAGCAAGCACTCAAAGTCTCCCGGGGCTGAGGTTGGGATCTCCAAATGGAGACACCTGATGTACTGAATAGTACGTGCAGAATTTTCTAAACAGCAAGCGTGCTCAATGTCAAAAGACAAATCTCAAAGATGCATAATCAGAATGAATGAGAATGAGGAGACCCTCCCTCCTTTTATGCTTGGTGAGCCTTTCCCTCACCTAGGCCCCACCAATCTCTGCGCTGTCCCCTTGAGCCACGCTGTCCATCTCTCTCTGTGCTGTCTTGGCCCCACGCTATCTACGTTGCCCCTTTTCCCACGCTGCCACTTGACCACTAGGCCCCACTTTGCCAAATAGACATGTCTCTTAAGTGACTTTAGGAAATACTTTTTATCCTAAGTGTGAGCTGAATGTCTTCTTCACCCACTTTCTTTATAATTTAACTTTATAAAGGCAAAATAGTCAAAATTAATATTTCCAATTAGCTATTGCTAATTGGGAATATTACAGTCCTCCCCAGCAAAACGTTGCTTGTCCTCAAGCAACTGTAATGATGGATGCTGCAGAATATTTTCACTCTCCCAGGTGGCATCTTCATCCGGTAAATTCCTCCATCTCACTAGGTACTCTCTGACTGTCCTGCTCCGTAGTTGCCTCTCCTTAGTATCAATAATGGCCTCCGGCTATAGCACCAAGTGCCCCTCATCATCTGTGGGTAGGAGCTCCTCTATTGCAGTCACCTGCTGTCCCAGTGCCTTCTTCAGGCGTGACACGTGAAAAACATTATGAATCTTTCTACCAATGGGCAGCTCCAACTCATAAGCAACCTCTCCAACTCTGTGTGTCACCCTTTATGGTCCATAGAAGCGAGACTTGAGCTTTTAAGCCCCCTCCTGCTTCAGCGTGGACTGCCGATATGGCTGCAAGCGTAGGTAGACCAAGTCCCCTACCTCGAACTGCCTCTCAACACGTCCCATATCGGCGTACAACTTCTGCTGATTCTGCGCTGTAGCCATGTTATCCTTGAGAGCTCGGAGTATATCCTGACTCTCTTGGATCCACTCCTTGGCTCTAGGAGCCTTGCTAGCACCAAACATCATGTCAACAAAAGATAAAGCATGATATCCATATAATGCATAAAATGGAGACATACCGATGGACATATGATGAGTGTTGTTGTAGCAGTACTCCCCCAAGTGCAACCATCTCAACCATGCCTTTTACTTCCCGCTGACATAGTTATGCAAGTAGCCCTCCAGCCACTTGTTCACTATCTCTGTCTGTCCATCCGTTTGGGGGTGGTAACTAGTACTTGGTGTCAACTTAGTGCCCATCGAACGGAAAGGCTCCTGCCAAAACCCGCCCATGAAGCGGCTGTCCCTGTCACTGATAATGGTCTTTGGGAGACCATGCAATCTGAAAACGTCCCTGAAGAACAACTCTGCTACTTGTGTTGCAGTTTAATGTGCCGATATGGCGAAAAAATGAGCATATTTAGTTAGCCGATCAACGACTACAAATATGCAATTGTTGCCCTGCACAGTGGGCAACCCTGTAATGAAGTCCATCGAAATACTCTCCCATTTCCCCTCAGGTATGGGAGGAGGCTGCAATAACCCTGACGGATGGCTCATTTTGCCCTTTTACACTGGCAAACTTCGCACTCCCTGACATGTTGGAGCACGTCCTCCTTGAGGCCCTTCCAAGAGAACCTCTCCCTGATGGCCCTATAGGTTTTGGTAAATCCCTGGTGGCCTGATAATGCTGAATCATGCGAGGCGTGCAATATCTTCTTCTTGAGCTGGGAGCCCTCAGTCAAGAAGATCCTGTCCCTGTAATAGGTCGCCTCGTCCATCACTCTGTACTTGTCATCTATCACCTACCCATCCAAAATCTCACAGGCAAAACAGTCCTTGGAGTACTCTACCAATAGTTTAGCCCTCCAGTCTGTGTCCAAACTCATCAAGGACAACGCTGCCGGTCTGCATGAAAGTGCATCTGCCACAACGTTGTTCTTCCCCTTGACATACTCGATGTCACAGTCATAAGCCTAGATCTTGCTGACCCACTTCTGCTGCCTCTCTTGCAACTGTTTTTGCTCTAGAAAGAATCAGAGGCTGTTGTGATCTGTCCTCACCCTGAATCTGTTCCCTACCAGGTACTGCCGAAACTTTGCCAATGCATGCATGATGGCCAAGATCTCCTTGTCATATATAGCATACAACGTCTCATGTGGCAATAGCTTCCGGCTCTCGAAAGCTATGGGATGTCCTCCCTGCATCAAAACTACGCGGATCCCCTCCCCTGATGCATCACTCTCCAAGACAAAGGGCTGTGTAAAATTTGGTAATGCTAGCACTGGACAACTACTCATCACCTCCTTGAGCCTGTCAAAAGCCCTCTATGCTGTATCCGTCCAACTGAATGCCCCCTTCTTGGTGAGGTTTGTAAGGGGTGCAGCAAGTTGGGAAAATCCCTTGAAGAACTTTTGGTAGTAGGTGCAAATCCCTACAAATCCACGAAGTTCCGTCACATTCTTCGGCTCCGGGCAATCCCTGATGGCCTTGATCTTCTCCTCGTGGACCTTCACACCGTCCACCCCGATGATGTGCCCCAATTAGAGCATCTTGGTTAGCCTAAACTCAAATTTGGAGAGCTTAGCATAAAACTGATGCTCTTCCAAAATGCGCAATACAACCTCTATATGTTGGAGGTGCTCCTGCCATGTCCTGCTGTAGATCAAAATGTCGTCAAAAAACACTAACACACACTTTCTCAAGTGACTGCGGAAGATGTGATTCATGCATGACTGAAAAGTGGCTGGGGCATTGGTTAGCCCAAAGGGCATCATCAAAAACTCAAAATGGCCATAATGACACAGGAAAGCGGTCTTGGGAATGTCCCGCTCCCTCACGCGAATCTGATGGTACTCGGATCTCAAATCAATCTTTGAGAAGAACTTGGCCCCTCTCAGCTCATCCATCAACTCATCGATCCGTGGGATGGGGTACCGGTTCTTCATGGTCTTCTTGTTCAGGGCCTGGTGATCAATGCACATCCTCAACATGCCGTCCTTCTTCTTCACCATCACCACTGAAGAAACAAAGGGGCTGGTGCTAGGACGGATGTGTCCAAGAGCTAAGAGCTCATGGATAGCCCTCTCAATCTCATCTCGATAGGCTCTGGGGTGCCTATAGGGTGTAGTGATGACAACTCAATAGTGTGCTCAAACCCCCAATCTGGTGGCTGTCCTGGTGGTATCTCCCCAAACACCGTAGCATACTTGTCGAGAATGGACTGTACATCTGGGTGTACGGCCTGCCCTGTAGATCTTGCCTCCAACACACGCAACTCCACTGCCACTCTATGTCCCCCTTCCAGAAATCTACCTCCATCCGGTGTGCTGAAACTGTCTGTGGTGGGTAGGTCTGCATCCCCCGAATCTTCTCATGCCTCCCAGTCTTCTTATTCGTCCACTCCATCTCCAAGGTCTCCTAGTCAGTGGTGACCTTTCCCAGTGTGATCAGCCACTGTACCCCCAATATCACATTGGTGTCTGGAATGTCCACCACGAAAAAATGATCTGTCAGGGTGTACGTCCCCATGGTCACTGCCAAGGCTGGCACATACCTAGCACACTGAATAGTCCGATCCCCTGGAACCAGTACCAAAAACCCATCAAAGGTCTCTGTCGGTATGCCCCTCTACTCTACCAGCTGGGAATCAATGAAGTTGTGGGTTGCCCCACTATCTACTAACACTGAGACACGCTGCCCCCGTACTGTGCTTTGGACACGCAGTGTCAAATATTTGGGAACTCCCCGCAAAGCTGCAAGGGCTCCCCCAGTGGGTGCAAAAGCTACACCTCCCGCTCCCAGCTGTGGAGGTGGCAGATGATCCCCTCTCTGCACTGTACTGCTGCCTCCAGCCTCTATCTCCTCATACTCCTCTTCTTCCCCGCTGCTATCGGAGAAGACATCGATGTAGTGTGCCTTCCCTGCGGTACAACGGTGTCCTGGTGCCCATGGCGTCTGGCACGTGAAGCATAACCTCCTCCGCTTCAGATCTCTCCTGGTCTCATCATCTCCAGGCCCTCTACCCTAGTTCCCCCTGGGAGGTGGAACCCTCTCGTCCTTCCCCTTTGGCTGGAATGCCGGTCTCTGGGGAAAAGGAGCTGTAGTCCTGGGTAGTGCATCCTGCAAATCCCGAGTCCTCTCAATTGCATCATGGAGTGTCATAGGTCTCGTCGATCTAAATAATCCCCACAGAGGCTTTTCCAATCCATCTATGAACATATAGATCATTCGGGCTGTGGATAAATCAGGTACCATCATGGAGAGTCTCAAAAAATCTGATATGTACGTGTCCGACCTCCCTGTCTGCTTGAGCTTTGTTAGCTCAACAAAATGCTCCTCTGGACCCCTCCGATCAAAACGCTCTACCAACCTCCGCATAAACTCGACATATGCTGTCACTCTCGAGTGCCCCAGCGTAACCATCCTGTGAAACCACCAATCCTGGGCCTCGCCCTCTAGGTGCAGCGCTGCCACCTTAATGGCCTCTAGCTCTGCCATCTGATTAAGTTGGAAATATATATCCAACTTCTCTACCCAAGCTTTTGCCGAACACTTGGACGATCCATCAAATATCGGTAGATGGAATCTGCCCACCGTGCGCTGTAAGTCCCCGTCATGTGAATGCCTGTTCCCCCTGTGATGGTTGCGGGGTCTACTGTCCCGATTGAGCTAAACAAAATCATGGAAAGTGAGGGCATCTCTGAACTCCTGACTGTATGGCTGGTACTCAGCAAAGTAATCTCCCATGTGTGCTGGTACCTGCTCCTGCTGTGCTTTTACCCCAATGTCTGCTGCAAGAAATGTAGGCATTGTGGAACGGCGAGGTGTGTGTGATGCCATCTGCTGTGCTGTGAGGTGCTCTTGTAAATGATGAGAAGCGCCTGAGCCCTCTCCAACATGGAAACCCCTTGGGGTCTCGCGCTGTCTAGACTCTGCCGTGAACCTTTGCCCCATCTCTTCTATCCGCTTCGACAAATCCTGCATTGATTTGAGGAGGAGTTCCCCGAACTCCTTCCCGACATCTCTTTCCTCTACCATTGGTTCCTCTTGCTCTGCGTCCACCACTGGAACGCTATCACCTTTTCCGAAAGTGAGCTCTAACCTCCATTCTTGGTCTTTATACTTCCTTCCGCGGTAAGTGATGTATGGTTTTCCTGCTGGTGTCATAGACAATCTGCTCCACAGGCTGAGCCAAGTCTATGAGCTTCGATACCACTGTAATATTCCAAGTAGAAATAAACAGCAATATAAAGCACATAAACAAAGACAAACAACAACTAGAGAGATATCACATGAACAATAACCAATATGGAGAACACTAAGCCATTTTATTAATACTGAAAGATAGAAATGAGTACAAAGGTGATCAGAATGATGGCACCTTGGCTTGCATTAGGCAAGCGTAGAAATACTCTCATATTGTGACCCGGAATGGCTGCTAACTCAAGACTGCGTAATCCCCAGTGCTGCTGGTGCTATTGCTGGAATGAAAAGCTGATTTGGGGCTGTTCCCCTCCTCAGAAAATTATGAAACTCTGGAAATAGCCTCTCCACACAAAACCCAGAAAAGCCCAGAGAGCTTTCTAAAAATGGCTGACCCTCGAAAATACCTCCCTTGAGGCACTACGCTATCCCCAAAGGAGAAACGCTGCCCCTGAGTGCTCTGATGCAAATGATGGCCTCCTACTCTGTGAAAATGCTAGAATATGGAAGGGCTGATCCCTCTCAAACTCCTCCGGGCAAAATCTCGTGATAAACCCTCAATCCGGAACTCCCTCTCACTGGCTGCACTGTCTCTTCCAAAGAATGCTCCCAACTGTGGATGCTGCTATTCTCTCCGGCAAAACAAGGTGGAACTCCTCACCCGAGCAAGCACTCGAAGTCTCCTGGGGCTAAGGTTGGGATCTCTGAACAGAGACACCCGATGTACTGAATAGTACGTGCAGACTTTGCTAAATAACAAGCATGCTCAATGTCAAAAGACAAATCTCAAATATGCATAATCAGAATGAATGAGAATGAGGAGATCCTCCCTCCTTTTATGCTTGGTGAGCCTTTCCCTCACCTAGGCCCCACCAATCTCTGCGCTGTCCCCTTGAGCCACGCTGTCCATCTCTCTCTGCGTTGGCTTGGCCCCACGCTGTCTACGCTGCCCCTTTTCCCACGCTGCCACTTGACCACTAGGCCCCACTTTGCCAAATAGACATGTCTCTTAAGTGACTCTAGGAAATTCTTTTTATCCTAAGTGTGAGCAGAATGTCCTCTGCACCCACTTTATTTATAATTTAACTTTATAAAGGCAAAATAGTCAAAATTAATATTACCAATTAGCTATTGCTAATTGGGAATACTACAAAGGGCGATGCTATATGACCAAGACATGCCCAAATTTCTGTGGGCAGAAGCCTGCAATACAACAGTGTATGTGCAGTACAGGGTGCCCCATAGAGCATTGTGGAAGGTGACCCCTGAGAGTGTGTTCATTGGCAGCAAGCCTGAGGTGAGCCATATTAGGATATTTGGCAGTATAGCGTATTGCCATGTACCCGATGAGAAGAGGAAGAAATTGGATTAGACTGCAGAGAAGGGTTATCTTGTGGGATATAGTGAAAATGCGAAGGCATATCGCATCTATATTCCAGAAAATAGGAAGATCGTAGTAAGGCAGGACATGAAATTCATGGAGGAGAGAGCATTCAGAAGATCCCAGGAAATGGCTACAGATACGCAGGTTGAGGAGGATCCACTAGTACAACCACAACAACCTACAGAGGATGGCTCGAGTTCCTCTCCACGACACAAGGATTCTGAGGAAAGTTCTTCCGAAGAAGAGCAAGTAGGAGAGTAGGCAAATCCACCCACCACTAGTGGAAGAACGAGCAGAGAGCGCCAACAGATTCTGAGGGATGTAGAAGAATTTGTTGGAGCCCCTAGAGATGAGAAGAGGGTACGTAGGCAACCTGACAGGTACCAGGCACTGGTAGCACAGGTTAGAGAACCCTGTAGTTTTCGAGAGGCAGATCAACATTAGGTGTGGGTAGATTCCATGATGGAGAAGTACAACTCCATCATGACGAACGATGTGTGAGAAGTAGTCCCTAGACCTCAAAACAGATCAGTTGTAGGATCAAGGTGGATCTACAAGATCAAGTATGTTGCAGATGGCAGCATATAGAAGTTCAAAGCCAGGTTTGTGGCTAAGGGATATGCACAGAAGGAAGGGATCGACTATGAAGAAACCTTCGCCCCTATAGCTTGGTACACTTCAATCAGATCCGTCATCTCTCTCGTAACGCAGATGGGATGGGAGATTCATCAAATGGATGTCAAGAAAATGTTCTTGAATGGGGTGATAGAAGAGGAAGTGTGCATGGAATAGCCAGAGGGCTTTGAGATACATGAGCAGAAGACTCATGTATGCAGGCTTAAGAAACCCTTGTACGGACTAAAACAAGCCCCTAGAGCATGATATGGGCAAATTGATAGCTACATGCAGAAGATGGGATTTGTCAAGAGTGACGCAGATCCCAACCTCTACTATCTGAGAGTAGGGGATGAGCCACTACTCTTGGTATTATATGTAGATGATCTGTTCCTGACTGGATCATCTAAGTTCATCAAAAACTGCAAGGAGAATTTGGCTACCGAATATGAAAATAGGATTTGGGGTAGATGCACTATTTTCTTAGTTTGGAGGTCTGGCAGCAGAAGGGAGAAATTTTCCTTGGGCAAGGAAGATACACTACACAGATCCTGAAGAGGTTTTAGATGGAGGACTGTAGACCCATGGCTACGCCAATGATTACAAACTGGAAGAAGATAGACATGTCCGAGGATGATGAGGTTGACCCTACCTTGTATAGGAAGCTCATTGGATCATTGATGTGCCTGGTCAACACTAGCCCAAACATCTGTAATGCAGTGAATACCCTCAGTGAGTTCATGGTGGAACCAAGGAGGGCTCACTGGGTAGTAGCCAAACATGTTCTCAGATATTTGAAGGGGATAGTCGAGTATGGGTTGAAGTACACTAAAGGCAATGAAATCCAGTTGAGTGGGTTCATTGACGTAGATTGGGCTAGAAGCACAGTGGATTGGAAAAGTACCAGTGGGTATTGTTTCAGTCTCAGATCAGGAATGAATTCCTGGTGTAGTAGGAAACAGAGGTCCGTCGCACTGAGCTCAGCCGAGGCTGAATATATGGAAGCAAGCACAGCTTCGTGCGAGGCCATATGGCTTCGTAAACTGCTCTTGAACTTACTCAAGAAGAGGATGGAACCAACCGAAATTTTGTGTGATAATCAGAGTTGCATCAAGCTCTTTGAGAATCCTGTGTTTCATGACCGGTCGAAGCACATTGACATTAGGTGCCACTTCATCAGAGACTATGTCCAACGAGGAGCTGTACAGTTGGGGTACACTCCTACAAGAAAACAGGTGGCAGATATCCTCACCAAGGCTCTGAGTAAGATTAAGTTTACTTACTTCAGAGAAAAGATGGGGATGATCGAAAACCCTTTCCAATAGAGGGATGGGTGGTCTTCAGAGTCAGAGGGAGCTGCAGTACGGATAAGGCAGTGGCAGAGATAGTGTCACAGGCAGCAGTACAGAGGGCAACAACGCAGAGATGAGGGGAAGCAACCAGAACATCAGCAGTGCAACATATGCTTTAGAATTAGAGTAGTACAGTTGGTACCTTGCTTGAACACTTTCCTCGCTAAGAGGGAGTGTTGATTTTATAGCATCAGGAAGTGTTCCAGGTGTCAAATTTTTAGGAGAGGCTTGGACAACAATATTCCAGAGAACCCAGAAATCATTTGTGGAAATTCCACTTGGATCTTGCTTTATTAAAATAATTATTTTAAAGTGATGCCTAAGTCTAAACTTAGAGAAATTAAATAATTAAAGGGTATTAATAAAGCAGAGTGTGAATCTTCTAGAAAACGAAGATCAAGTCATCTTTTAATCTGAGCCATTGATTAAGGACATAACCTGGGCTGTTAATTCATCAATGAGAAGACTATAAGAGAAGGTTTGAGGGTCATTTAGAAAGCAAGCCAAGCACATTATCAGTCTTCAAAGGAAATCGATTTTGAAGTAAGAGAATTCGATTTTAGATGGTGAGGTTGTAGAGGCTGGGTTGCAGAGACAGAAGGAGGAGAGAGAAGTCAGCAGAGACGAATAGAAGGCAGGCAGAAGACGAAGGGGAGGCAACACTAAGCAGTAGCACTAGTCCTCCACGCAGACTTACGTAGTCCAGACTCCAGCGCAGAGGAGCCACGCAGAGTGACGCAGAGGGAAGAGGAGGACCTCCCGTGTGTCGGGAATTCTTCCAGAGTGTCCTGAAAATTCATCTCAAGCGTATGCTAAACCATTTGCTCGTCATGTATTCTGTAAACGATCTTTTCACCGCTGAAGATTAATATAAACCCTCATCTGCTGCACCAATTTTCCCACATTGGGTTTTTCCGGGGACAATTGTCCAAAAATAACTGTGTTCATGTGGTTGTTTCTATTGTGTTATGCTTGTTCTATTTGTTCTTCTGCTTTAAGATCAAAGTGAATATTGCAGATATATTTATTTCAAAATTTACTGAAGCATCTATAAATAACTTATTATAAATAAGTAGGCGAAATAAATCAAGCACTGCAGTAGTATTTTCAGATTGAAAATTTCACAAGATGGACTTCCAATGTTGATTAAGGCCTTTCCAACCACCTACAATACAGTTAATAGCTTGAAAAATGATGGATCCGTCCTCTAAAAATAGAAACTAGGGCTTTTAGGGCCAGAATGATGGAGCAAGAGAAACTTTAGCCTTTGAAACCTTTCTCAAAGAATGGGGGGTCTGCAAAACAAATTGTTAGCACCAAAAACCAAGATCAATGGCACTATATGATAGAAACTCAATTCAAAACCTTTGCCAAACTTACCGTAAGCCTACAAACACAAAAGATTAGTGCCAAAATCAATTTCAAAGCCAAAATTGCAACAATGAGGCACTGCGGCTAGGGGTTACAAGCCCACAAGTGTTGCAGCTTGTTGAGAAATCAATGAAAGTAGATTAGGGTTTGATTCCTCTTTCTTGATAATTACTTGTGAATTTACTTCTTTATTAGGTTATCTTTCATCTTATGTGTGTATGAAGATCACAAAAACACAAGACACAAGATGTAAGCACTATGCCAGGGAAAAACCCCTCTCTAGGGGAAAACCCAGTCAAAATTCTCTTCCTCCAATAGTTTTCTTTGAAACTCTTCACCCTAGACATAGACCAAACGTTTCCTCTATTTGGATTTTTGAGTGTTGGGGTAGCATCGAATATGCTTTAGCTCCCAAAATTTGTGGAGGGACTAGAGTACATGAGATCTCCAAGACCCAGAAAGGGATTTGAGAAATTTCATCGTGTTTAAGAGATATTTAATCAATTAATCTTTTTAATTAAGGACCCTAAGTCTAACTTAGGAAAATTAAAAGATTAAAGTTTATTAAATTAAACATGTGCTGAAAATGACTTAAGTCACACGGATCAAGCTTTCTATTAATCTTAGCCGTCTATTCAAGATTAGATCACGACCGTTGGTTTCCCAATGAGAAAAGTATAAAGGAAAGGTTTGGTGTCGGTTGGAGAATACACACAATGGCAGAGCACTGAGACTAAGCTGGAATTCTAGGGTGTGGTTTGCTAAGAATTTCCAAAAGTGTTTCGGCTGCAGCGAGGGGTAGTATTGGCGGAAGGGATGATCTGATCCCAGGCCAAGAGTGCAGCAAGAGGTAGAGAAGCAGCAGACTGAGCAGCGCAGAGGAAGCAATAGCTACGCAGCAGTTGTGCAGTGCAAAGCCATCAGGGGCTACGCAGAGGCTACGTAGGCCCAGAAAGGGCAACACAGAGGCAGCAGGAGGCTAGCAGGTTTGATGCAACCCTAGCCAGGGCAATGTAGGGGCAACGTAACCCAGTTTGGGGTGATGCAGGCACTACCTGAGCAACGTAGGGGCTGACACAGGCTAGTAAAGCTAATGCAGAGGGCTTCAGAACAACGCTGGGGTTTCCGCAGTCTGAAAAGGGCTAAGTTTTGTAAATCTCGTTTGAGGGTGTGAATCAATCACTTTTTTTGTCTTCGGAACAAACGCATCGCTGCAGATTGTTTATTTCTCTGTTGGGTTAACTAGTTTGGTGCCCAGATTTGTTGTACTTAGAATCTACTTAATAATAAAAAACCCTCTAGCAACCAGAAGATCAGTTTTCCTGCTTTTGGTTTTTCTGGGGGATAGGTGTAGCAAGAGGTAAAGAAGAAAAAGACTGAGCAACGCAGAGGGAGCAGTAGCTACGCAACAGTTGTGTAGCACAGAGCCATCAGGGGCTACGTAGAGGCTACACAAGCCCAAAAAGAGCAATGCAGAGGCAGTAGGAGTCCAGCAGGGTTGACACAAGCCTAGCCAGGGCAACGTAGGGGCAACATAACTCAGTCTGGGGTGACGCAGGCCCTTCCTGAGCAGCGCAGGAGCTGACGCAGGCTAGTAGAGCTGACACAGAGGGCTTCAGAGCAGCGCTGGGGTTTCTGCAGACTGAAAAGGGCCGAGTTTTGTAAATCTCATTTGAGGGTGTGAATCAGTCACTTTTTCTGTCTCCGGAACAAACTTATTGCTGCAGATTGTTTATTTCTCTGTCGGGTTAACCAGTTTGGTGCCCAGATTTGTTGTACTTAGAATCTACTTAATAATAAAAAACCCTCCAGCAGCCAGAAGACCGGTTTTCCCGCATTCGGTTTTTTTGGGGATAGTTGTCCAGTAAATCCTGTGTGTCACTTTGTCATTGTGCATGTATTCAGTTTAGATCTGTATCTGTGTAGACTGTTAATGTGTTTACTTCAATGTTAATATTGAATATTTTAGATTAATAACTTGCTTAAGTAGGAGAAGTAAATCAAGATTTAATAGTAGGGTTTCTGCATAAGTAATATTCATAATTTTTCACACGGTATCAGAGCGCGATTGCAGATCTAGCTAAATCACCAGCAAAAAGACTGAAGAATCTTAGCCGTCGATTCAAGGTTAGATCACGACCGTTGGTTTCCCAACGAGAAAAGTATAAAGGAAAGGTTTGGTGTCGGTTGGAGAACACACACAATGGCAGAGCACTGAGACTAAGCTAGAATTCTAGGGTGTGGTTTGCTAAGAATTTCCAAAAGTGTTTTAGCTGCAACGAGGGGTAGTATTGGCGGAAGGGATGATCTGATCCTAGGCCAAGAGTGCAGCAAGAGGTAGAGAAGCAGTAGATTGAGCGGCAGCTACGCAGCAGTTGTGCAGCGCAGAGCCATCAGGGGCTGTGCAGAGGCTACGCAGGCCCAGAAAGGGCAACATAGTGGCAGCAGGAGGCTAGCAGGTTTGATGCAAGCCTAGCCAGGGCAACGCAAGGGCAACGTAACCCAGTCTGGGGTGACGCAGGCCCTTCTTGAGCAGCGTAGGGGCTGACGCAGGCTAGCAGAGCTAACGCAGAGGGCTTCAGAGCAGTGCTGGGTTTCTACAGTCTGAAAAGGGAGAAGTTTTGTAAATCTCATTTGAGGGTATGAATCAGTCACTTTTTCTGTCTTCGGAACAAACGTATTGTTGCAGATTGTTTATTTCTCTGTCGGGTTAACCAGTTTGGTGCCCAGATTTGTTGTACTTAGAATCTACTTAATAATAAAAAACCCTCTAGCAGCCAGAAGACTGGTTTTCTCGCATTCGGTTTTCTTAGGGACAGGTGCAGCAAGAGGTAGAGAAGCAAAAGACTGAGCAGCACAGGGGGAGCAGCAGCTACGCAGCAGTTGTGCAGCGCAGAGCCATCAGGGGCTACGCAGAGGCTACGCAGGCCCAGAAAGAGCAACGCAGAGGCAGCAGGAGTCCAGCAGGGTTGATGCAAGCCTAGCCAGGGCAACGTAGGGGCAACGTAACCCAGTTTGGGGTGACGCAAGCCCTTCCTGAGCAGCACAGGGGCTGATGCAGGCTAGCAGAGCTGACGTAGAGGGCTTCAGAGCAGCGCTGGGGTTTCTGCAGATTGAAAAGGGCTAAGTTTTGTAAAGCTCATTTGAGGGTGTGAATCAGTCACTTTTTTTGTCTCCGGAACAAACGTATTGCTGCAGATTGTTTATTTCTTTGTCGAGTTAACCAGTTTGGTGGCCAGATTTGTTGTACTTAGAATCTACTTAATAATAAAAAACCCTCCAGCAGCCAGAAGACTGGTTTTCCCGCATTCGGTTTTTCTGGGGACAATTGTCCAGTAAATCCTGTGTCACTTTGTCATTGTGCATGTATTCAGTTTAGATCTGTATTTGTGTAGACTGTTAATGTGTTTACTTCAATATTAATATTGAATATTTCTGATTAATAACTTGCTTAAGTAGGAGAAGTAAATCAAAATTTAATAGTAGGGTTTCTGCATAAGTAATATTCATAATTTTTCACATGGTATCAGAGCGCGATTGCAGATCTAGCTAAATCACTAGCAAGAAGACTGAAGAATCCTTGTTGCAGAAAGTAGCAAAGAAAGCAACAAACGCCGCAGAAAGCCAAACCAGAGAGGGCAGCGTAGCAGTAGAAGGAAGCAGAGCCACACAGAGGCCAGAGTGACGCAGTCTCCACGCAGGCCCACGTACTTACTGCGCAGAGGCAACGCTAAAGCTGTGCTGGGACTATCTACTCACGCAGAGGCCAGCCAGGGTGACACAGTCCTGAAGCTGTTAGCCGATTCAGAGTGCCGGAAGCCGTGCAGACCTTCAGTGGTTGCTGGTGGGGTTAAAATTGTGTCGATTCAGAATTTAACTGTAGCAAAGTTGACAAAGAGCGGAAGGAGAACAACTTCTCAGAAGATTTCCAGCCAAAGAAGTCTGAAGATCGATTAGAGGATCGAAGAGAGCTGATTCGTTGTTGATTTGGCAGACTTCCAAGAGAGGAAGTCAGTTGTCAGAGGGAGCAGAGGGTGCCTGTTTCGCTAAGGACCCTAGATCCAAGTCTCTAGCATAGAGAGGAGGATTGGTTTAGACATATTTTCTGAGTAGATGGCACCTCAAGGACCTCGTGATCAGGATAGGTTGGACGGCTTGTCTAATTTTGCAATCTGGAAGGCCAGAATCCTGGTAGTCATGGAGGCATACGGTCTGAGGGAGCATGCAGAGAAAGTCCTGGCCACGTCGATCGATACGAAGCTCTTGGAGAAGCATGAAGAAGCAGCGACGCACGCCAAATGCTTGATCATGGACGAGGTCAAAGATCCCTCACATAGCTGAGAAGACAATGGCTCATGATATGTGGGTGGCTCTGACCACATTATATGAAGGAAGATCCGTCCAGAGGAAGATGCTTTTGGAGAACCGAGGTTATTCATGATGACCAAGGGGGAGGAAATTAATTATTTTTTGTCCAGACTACAAGCGATTTGGGATCAGCTGACTAGCATCGGGGTGAAGGTGGAGGACGATGTTATGGTGAAGACGGCTCTAAATGCTGTCACAGAGGACTGCGAAACTTTTGTCCAAAGTCTCTTGGGTAGAACAGACCTTCCCAACTAGGACAATTTGTGGGCTATCCTCCGACAAGAAGAAATCCGTTGGGTCACCAAGGGACAGTTCAACACCGGGTCGAGTAATGTAAAGAAGGAAGAAGAGGAAGATGCAGCCTTGGCATCAAAGATGTAGCAAGGGAGAAAGAAGCATGATCTGTCCAAGATCAAGTGTTTGCAGTGCAGCGAATTAGGACATTTTGCCAGCAATTTTCCTTAGAAGAAGGACAAGGAAGCTTCTAGCTCCAAGGCTGTTGTGGAGGACGATGGCTCCGATGATGACGTAGCCATGAGCGCTCATGAACCACGAAAGTGGGGCGACATGGATTTGTAGAGCAACTACAGAGTGGTGGTGGGATCCTTTGAGTAGCCCAACTCTTGGATCACATCCGTGCTACGTGAGCCTTAAGATTGTAGCGGGACAAGTGGAGCAGTGGGTGCAGAGAATCACAAATGGAGCTGTAATATCCTGAATGGAAATAAACAGCAATATAAAGCACATAAACAAAAACATACAACAACTAGAGGCAAATCATAAGAAAAACAGATAAAATGGAGAACACTGAGCCATTATATTAATATTGTGAAATGGAACTGAGTACAAAGGTGATCAGAATGATGGCACCTTGGCTTGCACTAGGCAAGCGTAGAAAGACTCTCAGGGAATGACTCGAAATGGCTGCTCCCCACCTTGGAAAATTCTGAAACTTCGGGAATGGCCTCTCCTTCCAATACCCAGAAAAGCCCAGAAAGCTTTTCCGAAATGGCTGACCTCCAAAAATGGCTCCCTTGAGGCACTACGCTATTCCCCAATGAGGGACGCTGGCCCTGAATGCTCTGCTCCAAATAATGGCCCCTGACTCCTCCAAAATGATGGAATAGGGAAGGGTTGAATCCACCGACAAACCCTCAATCTGAAACCATTGCCTCCCAAGACTGCGTCCTTCTTCTCACTGACTGCGCTCTCTCTGAGTGAATGCTCCGACTGTGGTAGCTGCAACTCTCTCCAGCAAAACAAGGATGAAACTCCTCACCCGAGCAGGGACTCAAAGTCCCCTGGGGTTGAGGTTGCGATCTCCAAACGGAGACACCCGATGTACTGAACAGTACGTGCAGACTTTGCTAAACAACAAGCATGCTCAATGTCAAAAGACAAATCTCATAGATGCATAATCAGAATGAATCAAAATGAGGAGACCCTCCCTCCTTTTATGCTTGGTGAGCCTTGCTCTCACCTAGGCCCCACCATCAACTGCACTGTCTCCTTGAGCCACGCTATCCATCTCTCTCTGCGTTGGCTTGGTCCCATGTTGCCTACGCTGCCACTTGACCACTAGGCCCCACGTTGCCAACTAGTCATGTCTCTTAAGTGACTTTAGGAAATACTTTTTATCCTAAGTGTAAGTTAATTGTCCCTCTTCACCCACTTTATTTATAACTTTACTTTATAAAGGCAAAATAGTTTAAATTAATATTTCCAATTAGCTCTTGCTAATAAGAGCTAATTGGGAATATTACAGTCCTCCCTAGCCAAACGTTGCTTGTCCTCAAGCAACTGTAATGATGGATGCTGCAAAATCTTCTCACTCTCCCAGGTGGCATCCTCATCCGGTAAATTCCTCCATTTCACCAGGTACTCTCTGACTGTCCTGCTTCGCAACTGCCTCTCCCTACTGTCAATAATGGCCTCCGGTTGTAGCACTAGGTGCCCCTCATCGTCGGTGGGTGGAAGCTCCTCTATTGTAGTCACCTGCTGTCCTAGTGCCTTCTTCAAGCACGTGAAAAATGTTATGAATCTTGCTACCAGTGGGTAGCTCCAACTCATATGCAACCTCTCCAACTCTGCGTGTCACCCTATATGGTCGATAAAAGCGAGGCTTGAGCTTTTCAGCCCCCTTCTGCTTCAGTGTGGACTGCCGATATGGCTGCAAGCATAGGTAGACCAAATCCCCTACCTCGAACTGCCTCTCAACACGTCCCCGTCGGCGTACAACTTCTGCTGATTCTGCACTGTAGCCATGTTATCCTTGAGAGCTCAGAGTATATCCTGACTCTCTTGGATCCAATCCTTGGCTCTAGGAGCCTTGCTAGCACCAAACGTCATGTCAGTAAAAGATAAAGCATGATACCCATACAATGCATAAAATGGAAACATACCGATGGACATTTGATGAGTGTTGTAGCAGTACTCCCGCAAGTGCAACCATCTCAACCATGCCTTCTGTTGTCCATTGACATAGTTACGTAAGTAGCCCTCTAGCCACTTGTTCACTATCTCTGTCTGCCCATCCGTCTAGGGGTGGTAACTAGTACTCGGTGTCAACTCAGTGCCCACCAAACGGAAAAACTCCTGCCAAAACCCGCCCATGAAGCGACTATCCTTGTCACTGGCAATGGTCTTTGGGAGACCATGCAATCTGAAAACGTCCCTAAAGAATAACTTCGCTACTTGTGCTACAGTGTAATGTGCCGATACGACAAATAAGTGAGCATATTTAGTCAACCGATCAACGACTACAAATATGCAATCCTTGAGTTGCACAGTGGGCAACCCCATAATGAAGTCCATCGAAATACTCTCTCATTTCCCCTCAGGTATGGGAAGAGGTTGCAATAACCCTGCCAGATGGTTCATCTCCCCTTTGTTACGCTGGCAAACTTCGTACTCCTTGACATGTTGGAGTATGTCCTCCTTGAGGCCCTTCCAAGAGAACCTCTCTTTGATGGCCGTATAGGTCTTGGTGAACCCCTGATGGCCTGATAATGGCGAGTCATGTGAGGCATGCAATATATTCTTCTTGAGCTGGGAGCTCTCAATCAAGAAGATCCTGTCCCTGTAGTAGATCACCTCGTCCATGACCCTGTACCTATCATCTGTCACCTGTCCGTCCAAAATCTCACAGGGAAAACGGTCCTTAGAGTACTCCACCAGAAGTTGAGCCCTCCAGTCCGTGTCCAAACTCATCAAGGACAACGCTGCCGGTCTGCGTGAAAGTGCATCGGCCACCACGTTGTTCTTCCCCTTGACATACTCGATGTCAAAATCATATGCTTGGATTTTTCTGACCCACTTCTGCTGCCTCTCCTGCAACTGTTTCTGCTCTAGGAAGAATCAGAGGCTGTTGTGGTATGTCCTCACTCTGAATCTGTTCCCTACCAGGTATTGCCGAAATTTGGCCAATGCATGCATGATGGCCAACATTTCCTTGTCGTATATAGCATACAACCTCTCATGTGGCAGCAGCCTCCGGCACTCGAAAGCTATGGGATGGCCTCCCTGCATCAAAACTGCGCCTATCCCCTCCCCTGATGCATCACACTCCAGGACAAAAGGCTGTGTAAAATCTGGCAATGCCAAAATCGGATAGCTGCTCATCACCTCCTTGAGCCCGTCGAAAGCCCTCTGTGATGTATCAGTCCAATTGAATGCCCCCTTTTTGGTGAGATCCATAAGGGGTGCTGCAAGTTGGGAAAATCCCTTGACGAACGTCCAGTAATAGGTGCAGATACCCACAAATCCCCGAAGCTCTGTCACGTTCTTCAGCTTTGGCCAATCCCTGATGGCCCTGATCTTCTCATCGTGGACCCTCACTCCGTCCACCCCGATGATGTGCCCTAGATAGAGCATCTCTGTCAGCCCAAACTCGCATTTGGAGAGCTTAGCATAAAATTGCTTCTCCTCCAAGATGTGTAGTACCGCCTCTATATGTTGGAGGTTCTCCTCCCATGTCCTGCTGTAAATCAAGATGTCATAAAAAAACACTAATACACACTTCCTCAAGTCACTGTGGAAGATGTGATTCATGCATGACTGAATGTGGCCGGGGCATTGGTCAGCCCAAAGGGCATCACCAAGAACTCAAAATGTCCGTAATGACATCTGAAAGCGGTCTTGGGAATATCCTGCTCCCTCATGCGAATCTGATGGTACCCGGATCTCAAATCAATCTTTGAGAAGAACTTCGATCCTCTCAGCTCATCCATCAACTCATCGATTCTTGGGATGGGGTACTAGTTCTTCATGGTCTTCTTGTTTAGGGCTCGGTAGTCAATGCACATCCTCAATGTGTCGTCCTTCTTCTTCACCAGTAATACGGAAGAAGCAAAAGGGCTAGTGCTGGGGCGGATGTGTCCAAGAGCTAAGAGCTTATGGATGGCCCTCTCAATCTCATTCCGATAGGCCTTAGGATGCCTATAGGGTGTAGTGATGACAGCCTGGATGCCCTACTCCAGCTCAATCGTGTGCTCAAACCCCCGATTTGGCGACTGCCCTGGTGGTATCTCCCCAAATACCGTAGCATACCCGTTGAGAATGGACTGTACATCTGGGTGTATGGCCTGCCTTGTAGATCCCGCCTCTAACACACGCAACTCCACTGCCCACTCTGTGTCCCCCTTCCGAAAATCTGCCTCCATCCGGTGTGCTGAAACTGTCTGTGGTGGGTAGGTGTGCATACCCCGAATCTTCTCATGCCTCCCAGTCTTCTTATCCATCCACTCCATCTCCAAGGTCTCCCAATCAGTGGTGACCTTTCCCAGCGTAATCAACCACTGTACCCCCCAGTATCACGTTGGTGTCTGGAATGTCCATCACGAAGAAGTGATCTGTCAGGGTGTACGTCCCCATAGTCACTGCCAAGGCTGGCACATACCTGGCACACTATATGGTCCGATCCCCTGGAACTAGTACCGAAAACCCATCAAAGCTCTCTGTCGGTATGCCCCTCCACTCTACCAGCTGGGCATCAATGAAATTGTGGGTGGCCCCACTGTCTACTAACACTGAAACATGTTGTCCTCGTACTGTGCCTCGGACACATAGTGTCAAGTACATGGGAACTCCCTGTAAGGCTGCAAGGGCTCCCCCGGTAGGTGCAAAAGCCGCACCTCCCGCTCCTGGTGGTGGAGGTGGCAGATGATCCCCTCTCTGCGTTGTACTGCTGCCTCCAGCCTCTATCTCCTCATACTACTCTTCTTCCCCGCTACTGTCGGAGAAGACCTCGATGTAATGTGCCTTCCCTGCGGCATAATGGTGTCCTGGTGCCCATGGCTCCTGGCATGTGGAGCACAACCTCTTCCACTTTAGATCTCTCTTGGTCTCATCATCTCCAAGCCCTCTACCCTGGTTCCCCCTTGGAGGTGGAACCCTCACGTCCTTCCCCTTCGGCTGGAATGCCGGTCTCTAGGGAAAAGGAGCTCTAGTCTGGGGTAGTGCATCCTGCAAATCTCGAGTCCTCCCAACTGCATCATGGAGTGTCGTCGGCCTCGTTGATCTGAGTAATCCCCGTAGAGGCTTTGCCAATCCGTCTATGAACATATAGATTATCCGGGCTGCGGATAAATCAGGTACCATCACAGAGAGTCTCAAG
The DNA here is from genome assembly GCA_034641835.2 of Pinus albicaulis. NCBI lineage: Eukaryota > Viridiplantae > Streptophyta > Pinopsida > Pinales > Pinaceae > Pinus > Pinus albicaulis. The sequence goes on along the minus strand of CM076574.1, from coordinate 142,149,939 downwards.
AACTCTGAGATGTATGTGTCTGGGCTCCCGGTCTGCTTGAGCTTTGTCAGCTCAACAAAATGCTCATTTGGATCCTTTCGATCAAAACGCTCTACCAGCCTCTGTGTAAACTTGGCATATGTTGTCACTCCTGAGTGCCCCAGCGTAGCCATCCCGTGAAACCACCAGTCCTAGGCCTCGCCCTCTAGGTGCAGTGCTGCCATCTTGATGGCCTCTAGCTCTGCCATCTGATTAAGCTGGAAATATATATCCAACTTCTCCACCCAAGCCTTTGCCGAACACTTGGATGATCCGTCAAATGTCGGTAAATGGAACTTGCCTACAGTGTGTTGTACATCCCCGTCATGTGAGTGCTTGTTCCCCCTATGATGGTTGCAGGGTCTGCTGTCCCGTTTGAGCTGAACGAAATCATGGAATGTGAGGGCATCTCTGAACTCCTAACCGTAGGACTGGTACTCAGCAAAGTAATCTCCGGTGTGTGCCGGTTCCTGCTCCTATTGTGCTCCTGCCCCAGTGTCTACGACAAGAAATGTAGGCATTGTGGAACGGGGAGGTGTGTGTGATGCCATCTGTTGCACTGTGAGGTGCTCCTGTAAGTGATGAGATGTGCCCAAGCCCTCTCCAATATGGAAACCCCTTGGGGTCTCACGCTGTCTAGACTCTGCCATGAACCTTTGCCCCATCTCTTCTATCCATCTCGACAAATCTTGCACTGATTTGAGGAGTTCCCCGAACTCCTTCCCGACATCTCTTTCCTCCGCCATTGGTTCGTCTTCCTCTGCGTCCACTGCTGGAACGTTGTCACCTTTCCCGAAAGTGAGCTTTAACCTTCATTCTTGGTCTTTATACTTTCTTCCTCGGTAAGTGATGTATGGTTTTCCTGCTGGTGTCATAGACAATTTTCTCTACAGGCTGAGCCAAGTCTATGAGCTCTGATACCACTGTAATATCCCAAATGGAAATAAACAACAATATAAAGCACATAAACAAAGAGATACAGCAACTAGAGGCAAATCATAAGAAAAACAGACAAAATGGAGAACGTTGAGCCATTTTATTAATACTGAGAAATGGAAATGAGTACAAGGGTGATCAGAATGATGGCACCTCGGCTTGCACTAGGAAAGCATAGAAAGACTCTCAGGAAATGACTCGGAATGGCTGCTCCCTCAAGACTGCGTTATCTTCAGAGCTGCTGGTATTGCTACTGTGCTGCTGCTACCGCTGGAATGAACTGAATCTTTGGGGCTGCACCCCACCCCGGAAAATTCTGAAACTTCGGGAATGGCCTCTCCTCCCAATACCCAGAAAAGCCCAGAAAGCTTTTCGGAAATGGCTGACCTCCAAAAATGGCTCCATTGAGGCACTACGCTATTCCCCAATGAGGGACGTTGGCCGTGAATGCTCTGCTCCAAATAATGGCCCTGACTCCTCCAAAATAATGGAATAGGGAAGGGCTGGCCCCTTTCCCACTATTCCGGGTTGAATCCACCAACAAACCCTCAATCCAGAACCACCTCCTCCCAAGACTGCATCCTCCCTCTCACTGACTGCGCTGTCTCTCTGAGTGAATGCTCTGACTGTGGTAGCTGCAACTCTCTCCGGCAAAACAAGGATGAAACTCCTCACCCGAGCAGGCACGCGAAGTCCCCTGGGGCTGAGGTTGGGATCTCCGAACGGAGACAGTCGATGTACTGAACAATACGTGTAGACCTTGCTAAAGAGCAAGCGTGCTCAATGTCAAAAGACAAATCTCATAGATGCATAATCAGAATGAAACAAAATGAGGATACCCTCCCTCCTTTTATGCTTGGTGAGCCTTGCTCTCACTTAGGCCCCACCATCAACTGCACTGTCTCCTTGAGCCACGCTGTCCATCTCTCTCTGCGCTGGCTTGGTCCCACGTTGCCTACGCTGCCCCTTTTCCCACGCTGCCACTTGACCACTAGGCCCCACGTTGCCAACTAGTCATGTCTCTTAAGTGACTTTAGGAAATACTTTTTATCCTAAGTGTGAGTTAATTGTCCCTCTTCACCCACTTTATTTATAACTTGACTTTATAAAGGCAAAATAATCAAAATTAATATTTCCAATTAGCTCTTGCTAATTGGGAATATTACAGGAGCAGAGGCAGAGCTGGATGCTGAGAGGGAGCAGTGCAATGAAGATGCAGCAGCAACAACACAGAGGGGCTGATGTGAGTTAAACAGTGCAGAGCAGACCTGCTTATGCAGTGCAGAGCTGCAGCAACGCAGAGGCTTCAGGAGGACAACGTAGTGCAGTAGCAGTGTAAGAGACTTCAGCGCAGAGGCAGCGCAGAGGAGGTCTGCTTACGCAGTGTAGAGTTGTGGCAGTGAAACAACCTCCATAGGGAGCTTCAGTGATGAGGATGCAGCCCAACTGACTTGTCTGTTAAAGATTAGGTAGGAGTTTTCAATTGCTTCTCTTAGCAACTGAATTGTAGTGCAGTAGTTGGCAGCATGATGCAACAAATTGAGAGGGAGCTACAGTACAAATGTGGCAGTGGTGGTGACAGCGTCATGGGAAACAGTACGGGAGAGCAGAAACAGTGCAGTGATGAAGGGTAGCAGGCCAAGCATCAGCGCAAAGACCCACACCAGAGGTCAGTGCAAAACTTCAGGGTGTAGTGTTGTGCTAGAGCACATTCCTCACTAAGAGGGATTGTTGAGATTTTTGAGTGTTGGGGTAGCATCGGATGTGCTCTAGCTCCCAAACTTTGTGGATGGACTAGAGTACATGAGATCTCCAAGACCTAGAAAGGGATTTGAGAAATTTCATTCCGTTTAAGAGATATTTAATTAATTAATCCTTTTAATTAAGGACCTTAAGTCTAACTTAGGAAAATTAAAAGATTAAAGTTAATTAAATTAAACATGTGATGAAAATGACTTAAGTCACACAGATCAAGCTTTCTTTTAATCTTAGCCATCGATTCAAGATTAGATCAGGACCGTTGGTTTCCCAACGAGAAAAGTATAAAGGAAAGGCTTGGGGTCACTTGGAGAACACACACAATGGCAGAGCACTGAGACTAAGCTGGAATTCTAGGGCATGGTTTGCTAAGAATTTTCAGAAGTGTTTCAGCTGTAGCGCGGGGTAGTATTGGTGGAAGGGATGATCTGATCCCAGGCCAAGAGTGCAGCAAGAGGCAGAGAAGCAATAGACTGAGCAGCGCGGAGGGAGCATAGCCATCAGGTGCTATGGAGAGGCTACACAGGCCCAGATAGGGCAGCGGAGAGGCAACAGGAGGCTAGCAGGGCTGACGCAGGGGCAGCGTAACCTAGTCTGGGGTGATGCAGGCCCTTCCTGAGCAGTGCAGGGGCTGACGCAAGTTAGCAAAGCTAACGCAGAGGGCTTAAGAGTAGCGCTGGGGTTTCTGAACACTGAAAATGGATGAGTTCTGTAAATCCCATTTGAGGGTGTGAATCAGTCAGTTTTTCTATCTCTGGTATAGAGGTATTGTTGCAGATTGTTTATTTCTCTGTCAGGTTAACTAGTTTGGTGCCCAGATTTGCTGTACTTAGAATCTACTTAATAATAAAAAAACCCTCCAACAGCCAGAAGACCGGTTTTCCCGCATTGGGTTTTTCCGGGGACAGTTTTCCAGAAAATCCTGTGTGTCACTTTGTCATTGTGCATGTATTCAGTTTAGATCTGTATCTGTGTAGACCGTTAACGTGTTTACTTCGATGTTAGTACTGAATATTTCAGATTAATAACTTGCTTAATTAGGAGAAGTAAATCAAGATTTAACAATACGGTTTCTACATAAGTAATATTCATAAATTTTCATATCCTCCACACCAAGTCAACTTTTCCAGATCTTCGACCCAATAGGAGAAACAACTTTTCCCCAACAACTTCGACTATGCAACACTTACGGCATTAGGCAACAAGAACAAAACAAAAGACTTTGATCTCCCAAACTAGGGCATGGAATAGAGAGCGAGTAGTACCAAAACTTCAATTTTCTCCTTCTCTATGACTTTGACCCAACTCACACTCTTTTTGGCTTCCTCACCCACTTCGCACTTTTTTCGGCTTCCAGAGAGATATCAAACTAGCTTGAGATGAGATGCTCCAAATGAATTCGATCTCCTTCCTTTTATACTAAGTTACAGATCCGAGCCTCTAGGGTCCCACGATCCACGGATCTGATCTAGATCCAGATCCGGATCTGCCTAGATACGCCCAAGAACCGACAACATGGTAGATCACTGCTGGCTGGAAACAGATCCTCAAAATCAGAAATGGATCCCGTGATTTTTTCTGGATTTCAAACATTTTTGCATCGTGGTTTTAACTTTTTAAACTTTTTAATCAGGTCAGAAGTTCTGAGCTTGTAAATTTTTTAATTGGGTCAACCACTATTTCCCTCACCTAATGCTAATAACAACCTTACAATAAAACAACAACCGTTGTACTATTTCCAAGGCATGTGATTCATTAACGAAGGAAACAGGTCCATTATTGGACAATGCAAGGTGAATTAAGCGGTTTGATTTTAGCACAGAAGTCTACTAGATATATTCGTCTTAGAGTTCTGCAGTAGACTTGGCAAATCTGTTTTCGGAGATTTGGCAGCTTTCTCAAATAGTAGATGTAACAGGGGTAATACCAACAAATTTAACAGGGTTTTAGCAACTTTATAAAACAACAGAGTTAAGCAGAGTTTTAGTAGGTTTTGTTGATTTTTAATGTACCTTGGACAAGTGGTTTCCCATGGGTTAGTCTCTACCTAGGGAAAAGTGTCCAAAATAATTTTTAACCTAAGTGTGACTTTATAAAGTGAAAGTGACTTTATAATGGTAAAGTCAATGTTAAATTATAAAGTGAAAGTGACTTTATAAAAGTGGTAAAGTCAATGTTAAATTATAAAGTGAAAAGTGACTTTAGACATAAAGTACAATGTGGGTACTTTATTTAATGGGTGAGTTAAAAAATAGAAAGTGAGAATTAAATGCACATTTATTCTCATCCCTTGATCTAAATGAATCTGAGCCATTAGATTTTAGGGTTGCCCAAAAGTCATTTAGGGAAACAAAAGGGGGAAAAGAAAAGAGAGACTGCATTCATTCATTCTTCATGAGTAGATTGGAGAAAGGAGGTTGAGGGCTAGAGAAAAGTTCTAAAGGAGAGAAATTTGTTGCAACAAGTTGAAGGAGTGATTTTTGGGCAAAGCTGGGTACAGAAAAAAAGGAATAGAAGACAATAGAAGGTACAATACGAACAACATTTAATGTTGTGTGCTGCACGTAGTTCGAGAGAAGCTTTTGAATTTTTTTTCAAAAATACGTATAGTCTGTACAGTCCATATCCGTGCAGTACATGTTTTCAGCTTCAAGTGGGCACGGAAATCGAGGCAAAGTGGGCACGATTTTCAAGGAGTTTTAGGCTGAAGAGATAAGTTGTATTTTGCTGTTTTGTTTTGTCTGCAAATGTATTTTTCCTAAACTTGAAAGATAAATATATTTGAAGAGCTCTCTAATAGGTTTTCTGATCCAGGTGGCTGTATAGACACACACAAGACAAAGAGGGTTGATGAAAGCTCAAAAATCAAAGTGTTCAGATTGCTCTCGAACTAGGACCAGAGCATAGATCTCGTCGTCCTGATTGCAAGGGTGCGAACAGTTTTTTAAATTGAGCTCGTATGCAAAAGTTAGAAGCAATCAAAGTTTCTGGGTTAGGGTAAAGAAGGCGCAATTTCGACCTTTTCCGGCCATTGGATTTCGGCTAGCTTCGGCCAGATTCCGGGCAAAATTGTGGCTTCCTTAAAATGACTCCTACGGTCTAAAATCAGAATTTTTAAAAATGTGTGGGTGGTTATTAAAATACCAAAAAAAATTGTTATTAAGGGCCGGTAGGCCATGAACCCTGTCGGACCCCCAAGTCACCCTAGTTAATGTTATAAATAATATATGCGGTGGGGTGGTCAGTGGTCAACCCCGCCACCCCAACCGTAACCTACACCATATATATATATATATATATATATATATATCCGAGGTTGGCAGGAGTTGAACCTGCGACTGACCCTGCCCACGTGGCAGCCTCTCCATGCCACACACGACGAAACCCCAAACCAACATAACCACCACTATATTAAACCCACAACAAATATAATATGCCACCATGTGCGGGGTTGGTTAGGCGGGCCTGACCCACACCACGTTTCAAAAAAAATGTGCCCAAAAAAAACTATCATATGCGGATTTGGGGAGGTAGGATTTGATCCCCCAACCTCCCCTAACCAATTTCTAAATTTTACCATTACACCAACAAACCACGTTGGTTTATCTGCCCATGAAAATATATTTAAAATGCTTATTTCTCAAGTGCGCCCAGGCCAGACTAGAGCGGAGCGGGCATGCAGTTCAAGGCAGTAATTTGTATTTGCAGGTGGAACCATGAGCCTAGACAACAAGGAGCGGAACCATGATTGAGCTCAACCTTCAGGAGGGCGAAATTTTTCTAGTGTCCAAATGGGACAAACTTTATGTCGATTTTGCACTATTTGACGCCACGAATCTGATGGTGTATTCAAATTTTCTATTTGACCATTCCATTTTTCAGCCACTTTTCAAAGTGGAGTTGCAGGTTTAAGCATTCAGTGAGTGAGCAGTCGATTTCGGGATATTTGACGCCACGAAATTGATGGTACAGCCAGATCCAACAGTTTATCATCCTTTTCTTCAAATAGCTCCAAGATGTGAGGTATATGCAGTGTGGTCATGTACTTCTTTGTCTCTTTGTGTAAATTTTCGTAGATGTTCTATGCTTGATGCAACTTTGCCTTATACCCAATATCAAATAACAATCACATAAACAAGAAAGTAAAATGTTGATAGAACATACCAATAGATCGACGAAAGATAAGCCAAAAATACACTTAACTTGATCCACAAAATATATGTGTTGTGGCGCGTTACGACGGTCTACAGGATGCTTCAACCAGCAAAGTATCCTCACGGTTAGCCAATGAGAATGTGTCAGACAACCCTCTCGGACAACTCTACAACGGTCAACCGAAAGTCAACGTTGTCTAGTCAACAGTCAACGCAAAACAAAAGCAACAGAAAGTCAACGCAGCCAAGTCAAAGTCAACGTCCAGCCTTAGTTTTTGTGCCAAAAAATTCGGATTGAGGAGATAGAAGTTTAGGGAGAGTTTTGGGTCAATTTGACCAAGCGTTGACCAAAGTCAATGCTGGTCAATTCTGCACTGGAAACCCTAGAACAGACCGAAACCCTAGCTGCTGCTTTTTCCCACGTGAGAGTGAAGAGGAGCCTCCAAGATGATGATTGAACCAATAAGATGCAGAGAGAGAATGTGTGATGAGTGATGGTGAAAATGACCTCCAACGTTGACCTATCTATATCTAGAACAAAAAGGTGAGTCACAAAGACATCACTCTCGGTTGACAAATTCAGCTTAGAGGTCCGAAACCTCTATAGGACTCAAAGGAGTCACATACCAACCCGAAGTTGGTTTAACTGACCCGATGTCAGTTGGAGGTTCGAAACCTCACTAGACTTGATCCTAGATCAAGTGGTTGGACACGTGCCATCCTAGACATAGAGAATACTGCAATCTCCGATGCGTCCATCGGTCTTTGCTACTGGTCTTTAGCTTTTCCCACCTCATTGGCCAAATGAGAGGTACTTACCATGAGTCCGAGACTCCATGGGTAGGATGCATGTGGGGCATAGATCAAAGAGAGGTGAACCAACTCAATATCATAACGGTGGGGCAAAAGCACACCAACAAAGTTCGACAAGCCTAGTCCTGTGGTTGCTTATAGCTCCAAGAGGCTATCCCCAAAGCCCCCTGGAGCTCTTAGAGATCATCGTCCAACAAAACCCTCAGAATAGGGTTGTTCCACGATTCCAAGATTCTCACGGAAAGTTAGGAACTTGACCTTCCCCAAGGGCTTTGTGAGAATATCCGCAACCTGCTCATCAATTCTTATATGATAGAGGCTTACGACGCCTCGCTGTACCATATCCCAAGTAAAGTGGTACCTGATATCAATATGCTTGGATCGATCGTGGAACACAGGATTCTCTGACAAACGAATCCCACTCTGTTTATAACAAAGGATAACGGTGGTATCTAGCACATGCTCGAATAGCTGACTGAAGAGTTTTCGCAACCAAAATGCTTCACAACAGGCCATGCTCGCTGCAATGTATTCAGCCTCAGCAGTGTTCAAAGCCACTGACTTCTGCTCCCTGCTCATCCAAGATATCGGAGCAGACCCAAGTGTGAAGCAGCATCCAAATGTGCTTTTGTGATCCACCACACTGCCAGCGCAATTGGCATCAGTATATCCATGGAGTCTCAAACTCTCGACAGTGTATCTCAGCCCATGGTTTATTGTGCCCCAAAGATATCTCAACAGATTCTTGGCACCAACCCAGTGAATGTGATGAGGATCAACCATGTGTTGACTCAAAGTGTTCATTGCAAAACATACGTCCGGACGAGTGTTCACTAAAAACATTAGGCCCCCTACGAGTTGACGATACTCGGTAGGATTTGCTAGCACGAGCCCAACAACGCTTCCACTTAACTTCTTAATGTTGAGCTCCATCGGTGTCGACACGGACTTACAGTCCACCATTCCAAATCTTTCCAGCAACTTCACAATATATTTTCCTTGAGAAAGGAAAATCTCGCCAGGTCTCTGCCAGACCTTCAGGCCTAAGAAGTAATGCATCGGCCCTAGGTCCTTCATCTCGAACTTAGAAGCAAGCTCCCTCTTACACTGATGAATGAGAGGGTCAACACCTGTCAGGAAGAGATCGTCCTCATAGAGCACCAGAATGAGAGGCTTTTCTCTATCACCCTTGAAGTAAAGGTTGGGATCAACATTACTACGAGTGAAGCCCAGCTTCATCAAGTAGCTATCTGTCCTTTTGTACCAAGCCCTGGGGGCTTGCTTCAACCCATAGAGGGCTTTCTTCAACCTGCATACATGGGTGTCTCTATCCTAGACTTCGAACCCCAGAGGTTGCTCCACATACACCTCTTCCTTTATTGAACCGTGTAGAAAGGAGGTCTTCACATGCATCTGATGAAGATTCCATCCTTGCGTAGCAGCAAGGGCTATGATAGATCGGATGGTGGTATATTGGGCCACAGGTGCAAATATATCATCATAGTCTGCGACTTCCTTTTGAGAGAAGCCTCGGGCAACGAATCTTGCCTTCAAATTTTCAGCACTACCATCAGATCGATGCTTGATCTTATGGAGCCATTTCGAGGTGACAACAACTTTGTCCTTCGGTTTCAGAACCACATCCCAGACATCATTCTTCATAATGGACTCGTACTCTTTGTGCATAGCATCCTTCCAGACTTGATGCTTTGCGGCTTCCTCAAAAGATCCAGGCTCAGATTGTACGATTGTACTCACGGTTGCTAGATACCCTTGGTATCTATTCGGCTTCTTGCTTTCACGAAATGTCCCCCTTGGGGCCATATGTTTCTCGACATCTTCGAGAGTATCCTGGAGCCATGAGGTTCTTCTCTTCATTGAAGGAGGTGGATCAATAGGGTCCATTGGTCCTTCAACATCGGGCATCATCTCATCCTTCGGTTCTTCCTGATTTCCAGACCTTACTTTATGATCTTCCTCAGAGCTCGGAAGATTTATCACTTTCCTAAGGGAAGCATCGTCATCAAAGGTAACATCGTGGCAAATCTCCACTTCTCTTTGACCAGGCACATAGATTCTATAAGCCTTCAAAGTTTCACTGTAGCCCACAAACAGTCCCTTTTTCCCAGAAGCATCCAACTTGCTCCTCTTCTCTTTCGGCACATGAAAATAAATGGGACAACCAAAAACTCTAAAATGAGAGATGTTAGGTTTCTTACTAGAGAAAACCTCTTCGGGAGTTTTGGAGCGGAATGCAAGCATCGATTTTGTATGTACACAACACTGTTCGCAGCTTCTCCACACAAAAACTTCGGAAGACCTTGGTCACATAGCATGGCACGGGCATCTTCCACAATGGCCTTGTTCTTTCTTTCAACAACGACATTTTTCTCAGGAGTATATATAGTTGTGGTTTTCCTCTTGATGCCAGCTTCTCTGCAAAATTTATTGAACTCGTTCATCTCGTATTCAGTGCCATCATCGGTCCTCAAAATCTTGATCTTCTTCCATGTTTGATTTTCCACCAAGGCTTTGAAAGTATGAAACCACATGAAAGCCTCATCCTTCTTCAAGAAGTATATCCAGGTTTTGCGAGAGAAGTAATCTAAAAACGTCATATAATAAGAGCATCCTACCAAGGATGTCACGGGCAACATACTAGACAGATCATAATGTATCAATTGTAAGACATCAGATGTCTTTGTGACACTTGAGGGGAAAGGTCCTCTTGTATGCTTTCCTTCGACACAACCCTGACATACATCTTCATGATCATTTATGAATTCGGGCATCCTTGTCACCACCTTCCTTGCTTCGGGAAGGGCTTTGTAATGAAGGTGTCCAAACCTCCGGTGCCATAGTTCGGTTTGACAGATAGTATCACATGTCATAGCTCCCAATGGACTTCCTCCAACCTGGTAGAGTGTATCAACTCTAAACCCAATCGTGATAACTTCCTTGAAACTCTTCTTCTATATGCATACCTTCCCATCGACGAATGCCACATTGAAACCTTTGTCTTCCATGGCCAAAATAGACACAAGGTTCTTCTTCAAATCAGGTACATATAGTACATCTTGCAAGTGGAGGACTTGACCTTGAGATAAGTGGAGGGTCACAGTCTCTGTCCCTTTCACGGGATATGTGGCATTATCTCCAAGGATAATTTTTCATATTAGTATCCTTCTCAACCAAATCAGAAAGTGCTTCCTTAAATCCAGTGAGGTGCCTTGAGGCACCACTATCAATCAACCAGACATCCATAGTGATGGGTGGAGATGCAACAGAGAGGGCAGATACAAGAATGAATTCATTTCTTTTATCATCAACAACATTAGATTCCTCATACCTGGAATTTCTTGACCTTTTGAAAGGTTGCCCATTTCCATTGCGACCAGAGGGAGCCTTCCTCTTTCCTTTGAACCTGTTGTTCCTTTGATTGCCATTCTTGTTGTTGTTGTTGTTGTCATCATCCCCAGGAGAATCCTTTTTATTAGGGCATTCTCTAGCATAGTGGTCGGTCTTGTTACATGTGTAACATCTTCCTTTCTTTCCTTGGGCCCCTGCTCTTCCATGGTTCCTTGGACCACCATTGTTCTTCTTCTTAGCACGAGCGGTGAAGGCAACATTACCTTCATTTTCATATTCCATCATTCTTGTTTCCTCTTGAGTGCATCTCGACAATACTTCGTCAAAATCAGGAATCACATTGTTATTGAGAATGGTAGTAATGAATACATGCCATTCGGAGGAGAGACCTCCAAGTGCGGTGAGAACCATTTCTCGATCAACCATTGTCTCCCTAATGGTCAGAAGATTATTCCTGATTTTAGTCAACTTCATAAAATAAGATTGAACAGATTCATCCCTGCCTTTCTTAAGATTCTTTAATTGGTTCTTAAAGAAAAGGACTTGATTTGCATTGTTTTCCTTGAACATATTTACCAACTTATCATATATCTCCTTGGATGTGTGTAGCTCAGAGATGTAGGCAACCAAAATCTTATGGATGGAATCCCGAATGATCAGCTTTGCTTTGATTTCTCCCTTCTTATACTTTGACTTGGTGGCAGTAGGTGCAGATGATGGAGGCTCTTGGATTTTACCCTGCACATAGTCCATGACATCTTGGTCTTCCAACATTAAATCCAAAGACATCTTTCAGGCATGAAAGTCAGCCTTGCTAGTCAACTTGTCATCGACTTTGAAGCCATTATAATTTGAGGTACCCATGGGTCCTTGACAAATGCTCCTTCTTCAATGTTTGCTCTTAATACAAACTTGGGCTTTGTCTTCACCCATTTGCTTCGATACCATGTAAATTTTTGTAGATGTTCTATGCTTGATGCAACTTTGTTTTTATACTCGATATCAAACAACAATCACATAAACAAGAAACTAAAATGCTGATAGAACATACCAATAGATCGACGGAAGACAAGCCAAAAATACAATTAACTTGATCAGCAAAATATATGTGTTGTGGTGCGTTACGACGGTCAACAGGATGCGTCAACCAGCAAAGTCTCCTCACGGACAGCCAACCAGAATGTGTCACACAACCCTCTCGGACAGCTCTACGACGGTCAGCCCAAAGTCAACAAAAGTCAATGATGTTCAGTCAACGGTCAACGGAAAACAACATCAGCAGAAAGTCAATGCAACCAAGTCAAATTCAACGTCCAGCCTCGGTTTTTGTGCCAAAAAATGTGGATTGAGGAGATCGAAGTTTAGGGAGAGTTTTGGGTCAATTTGACCAAGCATTAACCAAAGTCAACACAGGTCAATTATGCGCTGGAAACCCTAGAACATACCGAAACCCTAGTTGCTTCTTTTTCCCACGTGAGAGTGAAGAGGAGCCTCCAAGATGATGATTGAACCAATCAGATGCAGAGAGAGAATGTGTGATGAGTGATGGTTAAAATGACTTCCAACGTTGACCTATATAGATCCATCAGTGAGGGTGTGTGACACATCTGTTGGGGCTTCAAGCCTACATTACAATTCTGGCCGACCTTGCACATAAGTGGAATTGATTCAAAATAAATATTCTGCTCATTGGATCAAGACGATCTTTACATCGATTTTGCACCTCTCCGAAAGAGGAATCCAATAAAAATATTGGCATCTTCATTTGAGCATCACAACATGGAGTTTGGACCTAGTTGTCCAAAATTAACACTTTGCTATGAGATGCATTTTGTTGTACAGATCCTTGTTTGATGTTTGATGTGGGATCTTGTTTTTTTCTTGATGTGAGATGTAATTTATATTATGGATTTGTTTTATGTTTTAGATCCCTTTGTTGCCATGTTGGCAGGATACTCATTGTCACATGTATGTTTGATTGAGATCCCTTTGTTGCCATGCTGGTGGGATACTCATAGTCATTATGTGTGAGTTATTGTTAGACTGATAGGAGTCTTTTTTGTGAATGAGAGTTCCTGAAATGGAACATCTCGTGGAGAGGAACAACCACTCCTACGTGAGGGCATTTTGCTTGTATGATAGAGAAAACACCATCCATGTACATCATAATTATTTACAACACTTAATGCAGTGGCCTACACCATCTTGACACCGAGGCCCAGAGACGTAGTCCCTCTTGGACGAACTCCGTTATCAATATCGTATGTTGCTAATGTTTGTTATGTTCCTCTTCTTTACAACATGCAGATGTTCATTTATGTTCATTAATGCTTTGATTAAATGCAATTCTAACACATCAACCGAATTAAAAGGTCTTGGTTAAAAGGGTATCGGAATTTACCCGAATTATTTTCCTTGGAGAAGATTGAAGGGGTTTTGCCTAGGTCTAGTGTGAAAATTTATGAATCCTTATTACAGAAACCCTACTGCAGTATTCTGATTTACTTCTCCTACTTGTTTGATTTAATTAACAAGTTATTTCTCTGAATTATTCAGTAAAACATCAAAGTAAATACTACTGCAGCCTACACATACATATAGATCAAATACTGAAGAATAAAGCCCACATGACAAAGGACACACAAAATTTTTCGGACAAATGTCCCTGGAAAAACCCAATGCGGGGAAAAGGGTGCAGCAGTTCTAAGGGTTTTTATTATTAACCAGCGGTTCTGAGTACATCTAGGGTTCCATAGACCAGCTCACCCAACAAAGAAAACCTCGGAAATCAGAGATAAATGTGAGTTTTACCTTACTCTGCAAGTCCCAACTGATTCGGATGAGATGGTTAGATGTGAGTTTCAGTGACCTGCAGAGACATGGTGGCCAATTTACCTTGCTGCATTAAAAATAATATTTAATTGAAATAAGAGGGAAAAATGCTCCATGATTAAAATTATAATAAATTAGGAGGTTCTAGAGGGGTTCATCAGATCTATAGAAAAGGAGGAGGAGGCCATTAGAGGACATCTTGGATTTGTCTTTTCTTGTTGTGTAGAGATTTGAGAATCCGGTTCTCTACTACAGTAGTAGCCCTAGGACAGAAACCCTCGGGTGATTTAGTGAGATTGGGCGAGTACCCACCTCCCCTTGGTGAATTCCTCCAGAATTCACAGGAGAGCTCAGCAATGACATTTCAGTTCAGTTATGGAGGGCCAACACAACATTGGAGCAAATTCTTGAGGTCAATGTTCCATCTCAGCTATTTTATTGTATCGGCATGTAAACCCCAGTTTATATTATAATAAAGCTGAGATTATTTTCTGCTTATCGTGTTATGAAATTTCATGCACTCTATTTGCTTTATTTTAGATGGCAATCTTCTGTTCAATGAATGATAATTTAATGATAAAATTTGGGTTGAGTTCGATTTCTGCAAATGTAGCAAAATATCCCGTTTGGGACATTACAGATTGGTAATCAACTATTTGTTTACATTGTTTTGCATTCAATATCATCCCTGTTTAAAATACTGTGATGCAAGCTTAGGATGCAATTTTGTCATGTGCACTTTCCATTCCTAAGGGAAAAAATTCCCTAAGGTATATGACACATAGAGGGTGTCCACCAAACTCAGTCTGGATTCTGTATGATATCTTATGCAACTGTCCACTTACAATGAATCATGCGCTGGAGCACATGTGGCTGAACTCTCTCAACTTTGGCCCAGTCAGATGGAAGAAGGCTCAGTTCCTATTTTTGGAGCCATTAAGCACTTTGGGTTTGATAATTACATCAAAAAGTTGTAATTTGGCAGAAACATCATGAAAATGTACCTGTAAAGACTGCCTCTCAAGCACAAGAATGGAGTGGGTGAGAAATCCTGTCACAAACTGAACCTCAGACCCTTGAATTATACTCCAAAGAATGTATAAGAGATTGTGATCTCAATCTTGCTGCTCCTGAAGAAAAAGTGGTAAGTCTGTAAATGAGTTCCTAGAGCAATGTCAAAACATAACCTTAGTTTTGCTAAGGTTTGTGTCAACTCTCTTTAATTTTGGCGTATATGTTTTTTTTATTATATGGGTCAATCTTGGTTATTAGGATTTCTAACTACAGGATGATGATTAATCATTCTCTTTTGAAGAAATATACGGCTTAAGTCAGTTACATAGTGATGTGTGGGGTTGCCTGGGGTGTCTGGTGATCCTCCCATTCTGGTGATCACTGTTCTGATGTGTTAGGAGCAAAATTTGATTAGTTCTTATGTCAAGTTTTAATATGATTTTCAGTATATTATTTATTTCATTTATCCTATTTTTAATGCTTGTGTGTGTGCATGTGATAGTGCATTCATATCATGTCTAATCACTTAATTCTCCTTGCCCTTCAATGCTGTGCTACTTGGAAGGATTCCAACTCGACTGAAACAATAGTTACCATGAAAACAGTAAGACAAAGAAGCATACATAGGTTTCCATAGCAATGTCTTATTATGAATTCTCGTACTTCCAATACTTTTATTTGATAGGTAATTGGTGGTTTCATATTGAGCTTGTGGATTAAAGATAACACGAGGTTATTTGAAGCAATCTTCAAGCCGTTTTTTTTTTCTCGGATAATATTTGTTATTATATTCTTATGAGCTTTGAAGCAATCTTCAAGCCCTTTTTTTTCCTCGGATAATACTTGTTATTATATTCTTATGAGCTTAGAGAGTAAGAAATCAGCTGTAGTTAGCTTCATTGTACTTTATTTGGTGATGTACAGTTGATAATTGTTAATCTACTTTAATTTCATTAATTGGGTGCTGCATATAATATAGATCTAGGTTGGAGGTGTTGTAGGTTAAATTGTCCATTTGCAGTGACAAAACTGTAAGGCCCTACATGTCAGGATTTAATTGTGTTGAAGCATTCTGAACTTCATTCTGAGTAACAACCCAATTTGATTAATTGTTCAAATTCATTGGAAGAGTGAAATTTATGGATTTTCATGCTGCAATGTACAAAGAGGTAAAGCTCATTAATTGCAGAATGGAGAGATAGATGACCATTGGAATGATGATTCTGTATATTGCAAAACTGAATAGAGAAAGTTATTCTTTCTCAGACTATGCCAAACAACAAATGCTTTATGAACTTTCGATTCTGCCCCATGCAGGTTTGTATGGAACAAGAGTTCGACCAGTTCCTGCTTTTGGAAGCTTGAGCAGTAAGCCTGCTTCTGACCCAGCTCTAATACACCGGATTTTACCTGATGAGCTGCTTTTTGAGGTACTCACCCTCAAATTTCATATTTACTTTCATTAGTATTTTGCTTCCAAAAATAGAAACATCTCTTCCTTGTTTAGGCATTTGAGTTCTTTGACTTTGTAGAAGTTTTCCAGATAATTATGTTTGTATTGAATGTTTCTATTGTGGATACCTGCTGTTCTAGTCCATGGTGGGTAAGAATTAGATTTTAACTTTGGGAAATTTTAGAAGGCTAATTAAGTTGTTTTTTGTTCTTCTGAAATATCCCCTTTTAAATTATTTTGTAATCCTCCCAGACTTTTCCCCAACTTTCCTCATAAAAATTTAAGAAATAATTTTGCCGTAAAATTTAATTAAATTCAACAGGAAAAAATTGGAGAACCCATATTTTTATTTAAATCTATACAAGAAAAATAAAGAGCCAATAACTGTAATTTCCACAACAAATTCCAGCCAATTTTTATTAATAAATTCTAGGGAAATTTACACAAAAATTATTTGGGGAACTTGTTAGCAAAATTTCGCTGGTTCCCCCTTAAATCAACTCAGCCCCCTCCAAGAAGAAAATGTTGATTTTCTAGGGCATAATAATTTCCTTCATCATGATAACTACTTCCAATGATTAGTTAACATTAGTTGAACATAGCATTCATTTGAAATACATTAAGTAGTTATACATAAGAAAAATATCAATCATTAAACAGAAAGTGCAGTAGAAAAATAACCATGAAACCATGAGACAAGAGACACAAAATTAGGCCTGAGGCCAGGGAAAAATCCACAAGGGGAAAACCCATAAATTCTTCCTTATGAGAGAGAAAGAGTTCAAAAATTCATCAATACTTTAGGAATATCATCAAGATAATAGTCAACAAACCAATAACCAAGATCGAGAGAAATCCTCCAAGCCTTCTACAATTCGGCCCTCCTATTCTCCTTCCTTCTTTGTTAGAACAGAGATATCAAGATACAAATCGATGTGCCAAAATTTTGGATCAAACTGTAATATTCCAAATTAGCAGTCAGCTATTGGAATATTAATTTGATTAATTTTGTCTTTTTCTAATGTTCAAGAGAAATAAAGTGGGTAAGGGGACCCAAAAATAAACTATGCAGCTAAAGTGCTTTCCTAAGGTCACTAGAGGCAAATATGAGGCTGAAGTGGGGTTCATGTGGCCACCCACATGAATGGAGTAACGTCCTAGTGGCAGCATGGGAGAGGCAATGCAGTGGGCAGCGCAAAGATAGGCCGGAGGAGGAGCAATGCAATCCATGTGGGCCCAAGGGAACGTTTGAGGCTCAGCTTGAACAAAAGAGGGTGAGAGAAACTCATTCCTCATTCATTCATCCATCTATTTTCTTTCTGATTGACTATAGCACGCTTGAGCTGTTTAGCCAAGTTTGCAGTGTTTTTTAGCACAAAGAATCCTAAGAAGCAACATCCTAAAATGTAATATTCCTAATTAGCACCGCTAATTGGAATATTTGATTTTTGTATAGTTTTGCCGACTATAGTTAATTAATAAATAAAAGTGAGAAAAGGGGTCTAACTCACTTAAATAAAATAAAGTGTTTCCCTAGTAGATGCAACGTTATAACTTAAGGGGGAGCCTTGGGGGTCCACACCACATATGAGAGGAGGCTCACATAGCCTCTAGAAGCTTCTGCGCAGGCCCATGAGGGGCACGTGGGAGAGAGAGGGACCACGTAGGGTTTTGAGGAGGGCCAGCGCTATAAAAGGAGGGAGAGCTATCTCATTTGGGCATGCATGATTTGATATTGATATTGAGAGCTAGACTTCTGTCTGCTTCAGCACGCCGGTTGTTTAGTCGGTCTGCAGCACTGTTTAGTGCAACCGAGTGTCTACGGTCGGAGATCTCACCCTTAGCCTCGGGGGAGTCGGGAGGCTGCTCGAACAGGGACCCTTTCTTCGGTCTTTAGTAGGAAATTTGCGGGTGTTTATTTGGGAGGTTTCTTTGAGGAGAAGTGAGCTTCATTGAGTGGTAACGCGGTCCTTGGAGGGAGGACGCGATTTGAGGAGTTGGGCCCCATTCGGTCGAATTCTGCCAGAGGGTCCGGGCCTATTCCGGTGTGGAGGTTCGGCGTTTATCATTTGGTGAGTTTCCTGAGGAGTTGTGGCCCCATTTCAGTCTATTTCAGTTGGTGTCTGCGCTGGTCCTGGAGGGACAGCGTTTTTCTAGGAGGAGGGTTTCTGGGGGTGATTTTCGGAGGTGGTCCATTTTGTATATGGTTTCTGGGTTTTGTCCGGGGTGGTGAGTTCAGGTGGTCTGCCGATTTTCAGCTCATTCCGGCAAGGGGATCAGCCCCTAGCTTCAGTTCATTCCAGCAGCAGCAGTTTACGGCAGTTTCTTCCAGCCGCTGGGATGCAGTTTTTGTAGCAGCCATTTCCTATTTTTCTGAGAGGGTTCTTCACTTGCCTTGAGCAAGGATAGGTGCATTTATTCTGATTATCCATTGTATCTCATTATATTCTCAGATTAATAAAATGGCTTAGCATTTTCGGCATTTTTATGTGTATTTGCTTTATGTTCTATTTTCGGCATTTCCTATATTGTCGTATGCTTGTATTACTGTCTATTTCCCATTGGGGATATTACAGTGGTATCAGAGCATAATTCTGGCTCAGCCTGTGGTCTATGACATTGGGAAAGAGATCATACAGAGGTTTGCTGGAATTTTGGAGAGCAATAGCAGTTGCAGTACCAAAAACGAAATTGGAAAGAGGGCCAAAATATAAAGGGTCAAATTTTGAAGGTTGGAATTAGAAGAAACGTTTTCTGGGTTTTTCTGGGTTTTGGGCAAGGATCACCTTCCCAAATTCCTAGAATTTTCTGAGTAATTTTCAGTGGGTAAATCGGAGGTCGAAGTCAAGTAGTAGTATGGTTTTGCAGCAGCCGTGCAGTTTCTGAGGAGCCTGTAGACACATAGCAGAAAGAGCCGATGGCAGGTGATGATGATGAGAGGAGATTTAGAGAGGCGCTCCTCCAACACATGCAGGATGTGTCACAGAGACTCACTGCGTTGGAGGTTAGTTTTCAGATTGGTGAGGGATCAGGCACATCCCACCATTTGCCGGAGCATGATGCCACTCAGCATATGGCATCACATACAACCACACGTCCTACTATGCCCACATTCTTAGCAGAGGACACAGGGGCAGGAGCACAGAGGGGAGCACAGAGGGATATTCCAGCACCCACGCGATCCACCATGCCTACCTTCCTAGCAGAGGACGCAGGGGCAGCAGCACAGCGAGAGCCGGAGCCGGGCCACATGGGTGACTATTTTGCAGAGTACCAGGCATACGGGCAGGAGTTCATGGAGGCTCTCTCGTTCAGAGACTTTGTCCAGCTCCGGCGTGATAGTAGACCTCACAACTTTCACAGAGGGAACAGGCGCTCACATGATGGGGGCTTACAGCGCACAGTGGACAGATTCCATCTACCGACATTTGACGGGTCATCCAGGCGCTCGAAAAAAGCTTGGGTGGACAAGTTGGATACCTCTTTCCAGCTTGACCGAGTATTGGAGAGGGAAACCATTAAAATGGTTACCTCGCACTTGGAGGATGAGGGAACACAGGGTTGCAGGGAGTCCGAGGTTACACCTAGTGTGACACAGGATTCACCCTCATTGGAGACCTCCTCGGCCGTGTCGGTTGATGTGGTAGTGGAGAAGGTAGAGCCTACCCCAGTAGAGCCATCCATTGAGGTGATGACCGGAGTCGCGTCCGAGTCTTCGGGTGGTAGCGGCACACAGATGGGTGCAGTGTCAGGAGATGTATCCACCTTCGATGAGGCACTAGCAGGTACAGAGGTATTGGATGATGGTCGCAGACAGCGGTATCATCGGCTTCGGACGGACCTTCGAGTTTTGAGAGAGAAGGCCACATCAGTACGGGAGGCCATTTTGTTGCAGGACCAGGAGCTGGAGGGTATGAGAGTGACTTGTGCCAAGTCGGCGGCCAAGTTGGTCTGCATTGGGGAACAGCTGGATTCCCTGATGGTACAATCAGAGGGCACATCGGAGCGTCAGATCATTCCCCTTCAGGCATGCATGGATAGGACTAGCAGTGTTGTTGGGTCATCTCTTCCCATTGGAGAGAGAGAGGCAGAGCCACCTAGTCAGATCTCATATGTTGACTTGGATAGCGGTATGAGACGATCAGAGTTGCACAGGGTACAACATCCACATGTTGAGGTTGGATGGAGAGAGATTTTGAGTTGGTACTCGGTGGAGCGGGCTATGGAGATGCTGATGGATCCGAGTGTAGCTCAGCAGGAGTTTCTATGCATGGGGATTACAGGAACCCCAGATTGGCATTGGGATCTAGGTGGGATCACCTATCGTTTCCCAGGCAGGTCGGCTGACCATGTCTTGGAGAGTGCAGTTGGCCTAGTAGTAGAGCATGTGCGGTTTCGGTCAGCTCCAGTGGCCAACCAGTTTATGGGCAGACTCCCTAGGTTGTCTTGGCATGACATTCATACACGGGATCACGGGGTGGTCAGCACACCTTGGCAGGAGCTTGTTGGAGGAGGTGGCATTGGCAGGCCACCAGATGGCACCTTGTATGGGGCCAAGGATTCTTCACCTTTGTGTGGGGCACAGAGGACGCAGCAGAGCCGAGCAGTGGTGGTAACACTACGGACACACAGGGAGATTCACTTCTCGGACCCCTCGAGGAGGATTTGCAGTGATGATCCATTTGTCGGCGGGTATAGTGATGCGACGGTGGACATGACGATACCGATTGGTAGTAGTCCGATATGTAGAGGCACAGCTCTAGGACATCACATCCATGGATGTGTGGGAGCCTCTAGCAGTGATCAGTGGACTACTAGTGGACATGGAGCTACATGGTGGTGTACCGTAGTGTGTGGGACTGCATTGTGGAGTAGGAGTGCCCTACATCACATTGAGAGCACGCGGGGAGTGACAAATTCTTGGACACAGTCAGGGCACGAGACGTTACAGGGTGGTACAGCAGTAGCATGGGGTATCCAGCAGTATTCAGGGGTATGCCTTAGTGTGCGGTGGCATGTTGAGGAGTACATGGATGACCGGTGGCTTGCGAGGGCGTACGGCGCGACACAGCAGGGTCTTAGAGTATTGCATCCAAGGAGACTCACAGACAGGGACACTGGGCTTACCTTTGGGGGTATTTCACCCAGGATCGATGAGGAGACAGAGGAGCGATACTTGATGGTATCTGTGGGGACTCACACATTCGACACTCTTCTACATCACTCATGGGCACAACTGATTTTGTTGTTGTCCTTTGGCACTTTGGGCATGAGCAGCAGGGTCCGTGAGGCACACCCAAGATATTTGGATGGCCCTCAGCACACTAGGCGAGAGACTTTTCAGCAGTGGCACTGGGTCAGTACGCTAGTTGACAGCCACAGTTTAGGGGATGAGATGATCCTCTGCAGTGGTGGCACATTAGTCATTGTTGAGCCTACGCTTGGGGAGCGGGTCATGAGGGAGACATGCATCATTCTTCCCTCAGGGCATGTTGAGATCATGCATGATCAGAGGATACTGGGTTCAGTAGAGATAGCATTCCAGCATGCGTCTGGACTCCAGACATTGTATCGACACTTCATCGAGAGGGTGGATGGCATATTCAATGCAGATGAGGTGGCGGAGGTAGAACAGGAGGGCATTCCTTCTGTATGCCAGGGTGAGGACTCTCTTTCATATGAGTCCATAGGATCAATTGAGGTTGCTTCTGTGCAGCAAGAGCAGTCATGCAGGTATGATGACAGTAGATTGCAGCCGTATTACAGTGTGCAGGGTGAGCAGTCAGGGAACTGTATAGGAGATACTCTAGGTGATGAGTCACTTGTGACGCTTCAGCTAGAGCAGCACATGATGGAGCCTGAGTCAGCAGAGGAGGATACTATGGACATCAGGCATGACATTTCCTTGGGTGAGGTCCAGATGGGTGCCCACATTGAGCCTATGATGGATATGTGGGTAGCATTGGGGTCATCCTTTGAGGTGGAGCAGTCAGATGCACAGACACCGAGTACCGTGACAGCAGCTACAGATCCATATCCGCTGGAGATGTTGGAGGTAGATGTGATAGTTTGGCAGTGGGAGATGATTACGGGTTGGCGGCAACCTTCCAGGCATGTTCCACATGCAGTTGTTGTTGCTACATCAGATGCTTCCTCCAAGATGGACTGGCGGGAGATCATGAGTTGGTACCCTCTTGATGGTACGATATTCTTCGTAGGAAGCACAGTGGAGTAGGGGCCCTCGGACATAGTAGATGTTACAGATCCCAGTCGGTAGGAGGGCACCAGTTGTCGTTACTTCAGGACTCCTTCCCAATTTCAGGAGAGCAGGATCAGCATGGGATTGAGTCATGACTTGGATTGGAGAGAGGTGATGAGTTGGTATGCAGTTGGAGGGGTAGCATATGCAGCTATAGGTACAACGCAGCAGGAGCCTAGGAGCATTGATGCTTATTGGTGGTCTTCACCTCTTAGAGCATTAGTCATAGCTAGAGGCAGGGCATAGTCCGAGCCGTGGGACTTGGGTGATTATTGGCCATGGTGGCGATGGGATCCGGGGGGATTATTGGTTGACTGGTATTGTGAGAGGCCAGTTTGGGATCCTGGCATTGAGATATCCCTTCGTATCAGGGTGATGCAGGAGACAGAGAGGTTTCAGTGGGACCCCGACACATTTTGCAGTATCGGTGGGGAGCATCAGCTAGAGAGTAGGCTTGTTCAAGTTTTGCTTGAGGACAAGCAATTTTTGCCGGATGAGGATGCCCCTTGGGAGGATGAGAGGATTTTACAGCATCCATCACTTCAGTTGCTTGAGGACAAGCAACATTTTGCCGGGGGAGACTGTAATATTCCTAATTAGCACCGCTAATTGGAATATTTGATTTTTGTATAGTTTTGCCGCCTATAGTTAATTAATAAATAAAAGTGAGAAAAGGGGGGCTAACTCACTTAAATAAAATAAAGTGTTTTCCTAGTAGATGCAACGTTATAACTTAAGGGGGAGCCTTGGGGGTCCACACCACGTATGAGAGGAGGCTCACGTAGCCTCTAGAAGCTTCTGCGCAGGCCCATGAGGAGCACGTGGGAGAGAGGGACCACGTAGGGTTTTGAGGAGGGCCAGCGTTATAAAAGGAGGGAGAGCTATCTCATTTGGGCATTATTGATATTGTTGATGATATTGAGCTAGACTTCTGTCTACTTGAGCATGCTGGCTGTTTAGTCGGTCTGCAACACTGTTTAGTGCGATTGAGTGTCTCCGGTCGGAGATCTCACCCTTGGCCCCGGGGGACTTCGAGTGCCTGCTCGGGCAAGGTTTTTCTTCAGTCTTTAGCAGGAGATTTGCAGGTGTTTTGTTTGGGAGTTTTGCTGAGGAGCTGAGCTTCATTGGGTGACTGGGCAGTCCTTGGAGGGAGGACGCAGTTTGAGTTGGAGCTGTTCAGTAGTGGAGATTTCTGCAAGAGATTCAGGCCTATTCCGGTGTGGAGGTTCAGCGTTTATTAGTGGGTGAGTTTCCTGAGGAGTTGTGGCCCCATTTCAGTCTATTTCAGTTGGTGTCTGCGCTGGTCCTGGAGGGACAGCGTTTTTCTAGGAGGAGGGTTTCTGGGGGTGATTTTCGGAGGTGGTCCGTTTTGTATATGGTTTCTGGGTTTTGTCCGGGGTGGTGAGTTCAGGTGGTGTGCCGATTTTCAGCTCATTCCGGCAAGGGGATCAACCCCTAGCTTCAGTTCATTCCCGCAGCAGCAGTTTACGGCAGTTTCTTCCAGCAGCTGGGATGCAGTTTCTTGTAGCAGCCATTTCATGTTTTTCTGAGAGGGTTCTTCACTTGCCTTGAGCAAGGATAGGTGCATTTATTCTGATTATCCATTGTATCTCATTATATTCTCAGATTAATAAAATGGCTTAGCATTTTCGGCATTTTTATGTGTATTTGCTTTATGTTCTATTTTCGGCATTTCCTATATTGTAGTATGCTTGTATTGCTGTCTATTTCCCATTGGGGATATTACATAAAAAGAATGGTCCTAAACCAAACAAGGGTCTTAATCAATTTCAGCTGCAAACTGAAAAGGCAACTCAACAAACTGATAAGGCAAATAAAAACAAAGGGAAGAAGATAGATAGAAATTGCAACTTTTGGAATCGTGATGGCCACGTAGAGTCAAAATGTTTTAAGAAGATGGAAGCCTTGGAAGCAGCAACGAAGAAGCACAACATCCTTTTGGAGAATTTTTCAACTTCATCTTCGGGAATGACACTTTCTGCTCGTGGTTGTCAAGCATCAAGATCTGGTTATGCATTGAATGTATCTTCTTCTTCTCATTCTCATGAGTGGTTCATTGATTCTAGAGCCTCTTACCACATGGCAAAAAATAAAGCCATGTTTTCTTCTTTAAATGATTGTAACACCAAAAACATTTACGTTGGTGATGATAAATCTCTTAGTGTTGTAGGGTCTGGAACCATTCATCTAGATAATGGTCAGTTTAATGATGTATTATGTGTTCCTACCTTGTCCTGCAACCTTCTATATGTTTATCAGATAACTCATTCAGGCGAAGGGAAAGTAGTAGAATTCTCACCTCATGATGTTGTAATTAAGGACCTAAGAGATCCTAGACATATTGATATTTTAGCTACTGACATCGCTAATGATTCCACAAGGTTGTATAAGTTTGACAACTTTGGGTCATCATGTCTTCCCTCCATTTTTGTTGCTCATAATGATGAAGTGAGCAAACTTTGGCATGAGCGATTTGGTCACTTAAACTATCGCTCCCTTCAAACTCAATGTAAAGAAAATATGGTGACAGGTCTTCCTATGGTATCTTGCCGAGATGGTGTTTGTTCTGGTTGTGTACTCGGAAAACATCATCGGGATAGTTTTGACAAACGTGCCTCTTGGTACGCTTCAGCCCCTTTGCAGCTTGTGCATGGTGATTTATGTGGTCCACTTCCAGTTGTTTCTTTTTCTGGCTACAAGTACTTCTTAACTTTCATTGATGATTTTTCCAGACGCACTTGGGTATACTTCTTAAAACTCAAGAGTGAAGTTTTTAACATGTTCTTCGCCTTTAAGGCCTTTGTTGAGAAACGATCTGAACATCACATTCTTAAGTTAAGATCTGACAATGGAGGAGAATATTTTAACAATAAACTTATCAACTTTTGCACTGAGCATGGCATTAAATTGCAACATACTGTTCCGTATACTCCACAACAAAATGGTGTAGCTGAAAGGAAGAATCACACTCTAAAAGAAATGGCTAATTGTATGCTTCAATCTAAAGGACTTAGTCTTAATTTTTGGGTAGAAGCAATTAACTGTGCAAATTACATAGTAATTCGCACTCCTACCAAGGTTCTAAGGAATATCACTCTAGAAGAAGCCTAGAGCTCAATCAAACCAGATGTAAGTCACTTTCGTGTTTTTGGAAGTGAAGCTTGGGCCCATATTCCCGATGAGAAACATAAAGCGTTAGAACGTAAGAGTGAAAAATGCGTTTTTGTTGGATATTCTGAAGATGTCAAAGGATATAGACTTCTTCAACCCAAATCCAAAAATGTAATCATTAGAAGAGATGTAAAATTTCATGAAAATATATCGGCTTGTGAGCCTAGTTTGGCGGGTGTGCCACCTTTGGCCTGTGAGCCTGATTCGACATATGTGCCACCTCTCTCTATCTCTTCTACTTCTGACAACAATCCTTCTACTTCGGATGATGACAACGAGGATGACAATCCTCCTCCACCTCCTCAGGATCTTCCTTTAGCTCCGTAGCCTCCAAAATGGGTCCGCTCTACTCAGGATGCTGCAGGTTCTCTTGCAGGTGACCCTACAAATCAACGTCATACACGTTCTCAGTTTGACAGGGCCTCTAAGGCCTTATTGGCTCAAGTTCCAGAAAATCATGATCTAGATACCTTTGAAGAAGCTTCAGGTCATCCAGATTGGGATGCAGCTATGAATCAAGAATATCGTTCCTTATTGGGAAACGATACTTGGAATCTTTTTCCTCTTCCAAAGTGAAGAAAACTTGTCAGATGCAAATGGGTTTATAGAACAAAGTTTGGACTAGATGGAAAAGTGGATAAACATAAAGCTCGTCTAAGCGTCTTGTTGCTAAAGGATTTTCACAAGTTGAAGGCATTGACTATACTGAAACCTTCTCCCCTGTTGCCAAAATGAATTCTACCGGCCTTGTTCTTTCCCTTGCTGCCTCCTTTAAATGGGAAGTCCATCAGATGGATGTTAAATCCGCCTTCCTACATGCGGAGTTGCTTGAAGAAATCTACATGGAACAACCCCTTGGCTTTATCCAAAACGACTCTAGCCTTGTTTGTCGCCTTAGGAAGTCTCTCTATGGTATCAAACAAGCCCCTCGGGCTTGGTATGCCAAAATGGATAGCTTTCTCTTAGATAATGGCTTTTCTAGATGTCATTTCGACAACACTGTCTACACCAAGAAAGTGGGTAAGTCCTTGTTCTTTATGTTGATGATCTTATCCTTACTGGTAGTGATCCCAACCATATAAACCATGTGAAGTCTAGCCTCAAAAAGAAGTTTGAAATGACAGACTTGGGACACTTTCATTATTTCCTTGATCTTCAAGTCTTGCAATCCAAAGAAGGTATTACCTTTTCTTAGTCCAAGTATGCTTGTGATCTTCTATGCCATTTTCACATGGAAGACTGTAAGCCAGCCCTTCTCCCTTTTAGTTTGGAGTCAAGCTTTCAGTCACTTGTACTTACCCTGAAGTTGATGCTACCTTATACCGTCAACTTGTTGGTAAAATTTTGTATCTAACCCATACCTGTCCTGGCCTTTCCTTTGTCGTTGGTCTTGTTGCGCGGTTTATGCACAAACCTCATGAAAGTCACTGGAAAGCAGCTAAAAGAATACTTCGATATATTCGAGGTACAATTCAGTTCGAGATTCATTACAGTGCAGGAGCATCTCCATTGTTGATTGGTTTCGCTGATTCTTATTGGGCTGGTGACCCTGATGATCGAAAGTTTGCTGCAGGTTATGTATTCAATCTTGGTTTAGGACCCATTACATGGTCTTGTAAGAAACAAAGTGCCATCTCTCTTTCTTCGGTAGAAGCAGAGTATTGTGGTGTTGTTGAAGCCAACAAGGAAGCTCTGTGGCTTCATCATATCCTATCTGAATTTGGTCTTCATCAGCAGCATCCAACTACACTTTGTTGTGATAATCAGAGTGCCATTTTGCTATGCAAAGATCTAGTTCAGCATCAACGCATGGAACACATTGAGTTACACATACACTTCATCAGAAAGCTCATTCATGATCGTGTTCTTGAAGTGCAATATTGTCCAACGAATGATCAAGTTGTTGATATCTTTACAAAGGCTGTCACAGAAGCGAAGTTTACCACACTTTGATCTGTGTTTGGAGTTCAGGAAAGTTATCATTAAGAGGGGATAGTCTCTAATGCCTCCTTCCTTCTCCTATTGTGTCACCTTTATAAATCCTTCAATCCTATCCCAAGTTGTTCTTAAGGGGGTGTTATCGCTCCTTTCTTCTCAACTCATAAGTAGTGTTAACACCAAAAGAATCCAGATAGGAACATAAGAGAAATTCATCAGGAGGTTTAATAGTAGTAGGCATGCTTTTAACCAATTCATTGAATCTCTTGTTAAACTCCTCCATGGTTTCATTTTCATTCTTTTTCATGGTGCTAATGGCACTGATGAAATGACTATTCTCTCTTCTCTCTCCATACTTTGCCATGAAAGCATTAACAATCGCTTGTATAGCAGGTTGCTCAGTGAACCAATCAAGAGCATCCTCTTCCAAAGTGAGAACAAAAAGCCTCATCTTTACATCGTCATAGTTAGCAACGTTACACCACTTAAAGATGCAAACATTAAAGTTCTTCACATGTGATGCAACGCTAATGGCATTGTTACCTTGAAAAGAAGGCAACCTTTCAATAGCCTTGTCAGGGATATCGTGAGGATAGCCATTAATGTTAGTAAAGTTACAAGGAGAAAAAAGATCATTCGTGATGCTAGGATCAACTTGTTCTTGAAACAACAAATGAATGTCAGAAATAGCCTCTTGCCTAAGACTAGCAAGAGCTCTACTATTAGAAAGTCTATTTAACCTCTCTCTATAAACCCTTTTAGGATTAGGAGAGGGGCTAACTAAACCACTTGAATTTCTCCTGGTAGAGACTCTTGCAAAATTAGGATTGAGTGGAGTAGCCACTTGAGCAAGAATCTAAATCTAAAAATTCAAATATGCCAAAACCAAAAGTTAGTCGATTTCCCAGGTACAAGAAGACTTGTCCCGACAACGGGGCCAAAAATGTGATCGCTCCTTTCTTCTCAACTCATAAGTAGTGTCAACACCAAAAGAATCCAGATAGGAACATAAGAGAAATTCATCAGGAGGTTTAACAGTAGTAGGCATGCTTTTAATCAATTCATTGAGTCTATTGTTAAACTCCTCCATGGTTTCATTCTCATTCTTCTTCATGGTGCTAATGGCACTGATGAAATGACTATTCTCTCTTCTCTCTCCATACTTTTCCATGAAAGCATTAACGATTGCTTGTAAAGAATCATATGAGTTAGCAGGTTGCTCAGTGAACCAATCAAGAGCATCCTCTTCCAAAGAGAGAACGAAAAGCCTCATCTTTACATCCTCATAGTTAGCAATGTTACACCACTTAAAGTTGCAAACATGAAAGTTCTTATCATGTAATACGAGCTATTGGGCTAGAGGACGCGTTGTTGAATTGTACACGTACTTGCAATATAATACAAAAGCCTTTGGGCTAACTTGTGATGGTGTTCTTCTCCTTGCATATATGGTAAATGATGCAGGAGCATTAGCTCGGAAAAGTACTTTGTATTTTTATTAAACCTAGGGGTCTCATGTTTGTGAGGAAATATTAATTCTATGTGAATATTAATGAGATTTTTGAGTGATTAAATTATATTTTTAATTAATTATATGTGAGGATTTGTTAATGTTTCCAAATAATTGGAAAACATGAGAGGAATTAGATTTTAGATATTTAAGAATTAATTATCAGCCTAAGTTAGATTTAGTTTCAAGATTTTATGGATAAAATCTAGATTGTAGGGGTGTTGAGATATTTGAGGACTTTGTTGAGTGATTAAAGGGATTTGAACCTAAATTGGTTCAATTCAATTTGTATAAATTAATGAGCCTCAAAAGCCAAATAGATCAGGAGAGAATAGAAAGTGAGGTTTGGACAACAAAGTTTGCAAGCCTACGGGCTTTTGTAAAAGGGCCATTGATTTGAAAATCTGGCCATGAACCAAGAAGGGTTTTTGTAATTGTTTACATTTGATTATATCGATGAGGAATTTGTGTTGGAATTTCTGTGTGAATTATATATGTTGCTGGTTAAGTTCGGCTTCAAGAATGTTTGAATTTCTGTGAAATAAGCATATGGGGTGAGAATTGATTTTAAGTTAATATCGATTCATGCTGGAGTTGAATTAAATCTGCATTTGTCGGAAAAGACACAAGGAAAGGGATCGGCCATTGTGGAGGAGAGTTGAATCGAAGTTCAATTCAAATGGATATTTCATATCGGCTTTGAAGAAATCGATTTCACTGTTTGCTTAATGCATTGGTTAAATGACATATTCCAATATATAGAATATATACAGCGTTGAAGAGCTGTATTCTCAATGTGAAGTCGAGCCAGCGTGCTAGGGAGACACTCAGCAACGCACAAGGAAGTTAGGCCTGTCAAAGATTGTTGGACGTAGGTTCTGAACAAAGCGTGTGATGAAGTCTCTTACATAAGAGGCGCATAATTCGTTTTATACTCTGTCTATTTTGAATGGAACAGTGAATCGATCAGTGGTAGAGGCGCCTTAGTGAAGTCTTAAAATCGACCTGTGAGTTAATTGAAGATGCCGGGAACGAAACATCAAGTCGAATCCGTGGGAGACTGATCGGGTCAATTGTTGAAGTGAAGCGAAACCTGGTTGCTAAGGGATTAAACCTGAAGTCAATCTCAACGTTGAAGAAGTTGCGTTGAGTAATTATTTGTGAAGAATTCAGAAGGTTCGCTGAAATTATAATTGGGTCATCGATCTTCAAATAAGATGGATGAGACAGTGATATTTGAATCACTACTATGAACTCACTGTATGAGGGAGACAAGTGAGCCGAAGTCACGGCAGAATTAATACACAAACTGTGTGATTAAGTGAAGAATGGATCTTTAAGGTACGAAGGAATCGACTTATTGAAGGTTGGTCTTATAGCAGAACCGATTTGCAGCGATGAACTAAGTAACTAGTCAGTATGTGTTGGAAGAACATCATTGAAGAAGTGATGGATGAATCTATGCCATCGTAGAGGTATTGTGAACATTTTTGAAATCAATCTTCAGCATTTGGGATGCGCAGAAAGGGTGGAGCTGTTCGAAGAATGCAAAGAGTCTTCGCACAACAAGGTGAGAGCATCAGTGTTAACCGTGGAGTTGAAGGTGAACGCAAATTGCGTTGGAAGGAGTAACGAAGGTAAAATCAGAAGTTCGATTGAAGAATTAAACTGCAGTGTTGGCCAGCGATGGAGAAGGTCGATGTATGGAAGCGTTGAATAAGTTGAAGGCGCAATTGAATTTGCGTAGGCGTTCATGGAGGTAAGCCACATTTTATTTACCAGATATGTATTAAAAACCGTGGCCATATCTATTATTGCGTTGACTAAAATGAAGGATCAAGGACATGTAATTTTGTGTGGGCCAAATATTATTTTGAATGGTGATGGTTGCCGTGAAGGGTTGGTTTGATTAAAACAATGTCAAGTTTGTTTAAAAAAAGCAAGGGCGCACATAAGTAACGGAACCAAAGTTGATTTGTTAAATCTTTGGCATTTGGGAAAATTATAAAGTTGAGTTTAGAAATACAACAATTGGTTGGTTAACCAAAGTCTTTTATAAGACTTTTGGAAAGGCGTTCATAAAGATTGGAGGGTTTTATGAAGTTTTTAAATTGGGATTGATTGAAGTTATAAGTGGAATAAAGCTTTCACATAAGAGAATTGTTTGTATGATTTTATAATCATAGTGAAACGAGATTTTGGAAGAACCTTGGACATGAAGGTTGGATTGGTATTCTAACCAAGGGTTGAGTTGAGTACAAGCTCCAATTGAAGTTTAGTTCTAAATTTTCTTTGGAAAGAATTGAATTGAAGTATGGTTTTCATAAGCCATAAAAAAATAATGTGTGAACAAATGCTACAAGCTTCCGTGAATGATAGTGTATGAAATTGCCCGGACTTGGAGTTTTTATTTGGGCAGTTATTGAGATGCATTTTTATATGCATAGTATTGGAGAGATTCTGGGTTTTGCAAGGTTCTCCTGCATCAGTAAATTATTTACTTCTTGTTATGCTTCTATTTATTTCCTCAAGCTATTGTTTCCTTCATGCTTGTTTCAAGTTATGTTAGTATGCAACTATTCTTTCCTTTTTTGTTGAACCTATTGTTACTTGGATTGCCATTTCCTTGTGGTTGTTGTTGTCATTGTCCCTTGGAGTATTTTTATTGTGAGGACACTCTCTAGCATAGTGGCTGAACCTATTGCAATTATAGCACCTTCCTTTCCTTCCTTCCTTGAATCCCTTCCTTAATCCTTTACCTTGCCTCCTTGGACCAACATTATTCTTCCTCTTTGCATGAACAAAGAATGCTGTAGGTTCATTTCCATTTGAGGGCTTGTCTCTCTCCATCATCTTAGTCTCCTCTTGAGTGCATCTAGCCAATAATTCATCAAAACTAGGTATCATGTCGTTGTTGAGAGTAGTGGTGACAAATACATCCCAAGGTCTTGAGAGACCTACAAGTGCAACGATAGTGAGCTCCATGTTAGAAATAACTTCTCCAATAAATAGCAAATCATTTTTTATTTGTGTTATTGTCATGAACTAGGATTGGATAGACTGCTACTGTTGCCGTCTCCCGTCTGCTGTTGCTGTTGCTGCTGCTGCTGCCTTCCTCTGCGTTGTCTTTCCTGATCTCTTCTCTGCTTTTTGTGTATTCTAGACCCCGGGATCAGATCATCCCCTTGGTCTAAATTCCCCTCTGCAACTGAAACACTTGAGAATTCTTAGCAACCCCGCCCTAAAATCTCAGCTTAGCTTCAATGCTCTGCCCCTGTGTGTCTTACAAATGACCCCAAGCCTTTCCTTTATACTTTTCTTGTTGACAAATCAATGACCAAGATTAAATCTTTAATCAATGGCTAAGATTAAAAGAGAGCTTGATCCGGGTGACTTAAGACAATTTCATCACATGATTAATTAAATTCACTTTAATTATTTTATTTTCCTAAGTTTTAACTTGGGAAATACATTAAAATAATTAATTAATTTAATATCTCCTAAACCAGATAAAATTTTCCAAATCCATTTCTGGGTCTTATAGATCAGGTGAACTCTAGTCCTTCCTCAAAATTTGGGACCTAGAGCACAACTGATGTTACCCTAAATACACAAAATCTCAACACTCCCTCTTAGCATCAAGGGTGTGCTCTAGCAATACATCACACTCATGCATTACATGATTTTGGGCACTGGTTCTGTGCTGCTGAAGCTTGGCCTCCTGCCACTCAACTCTGCACTGCTACTGCCATTCTGTACTGCTGCCCATGACTTTGCCACTGCCACTGCAACCACTGTACTGCAACTCCCTCTCAATTTGCTGCATCCGTGCTGCTCATAGCACTACCACTGCTGATCTGCTGCACTGCAACTTCAGTTGTTGAGAGAAACAACTGAATCTCTTGCCCAATCTTTGACAAACAAGTCAAATGGGCTGCATCCTCATCACTGAAGCTCCATAGGCTATAGATATGTGCAAGCATCTAAAGAACGATGCACAGCTACAACTCTTCTTGCGTAATCAGACTCCCTCTACACTACTGAAGTCACATTAGCTCCTTGTGATGAAATCTATCATGCTGTTGCTGCACTGCGCTGTCCCTCTAAAGCTCTCTACGCTATTGCAGCTCTACACTGCGTAAGCAGCATTGCTCTGCGCTGCTGAAGTCACATCAGCCTCTGCGCTAATACTGCTTCTATGCTGCTGCTGCTATGCTCTGCGCTGCTCCTCCCAGCCTCCAGATCTTCCTTTTCTTATGCCTCATTTGTGATCTATGCACCCACAGCTCCACTTGACCCACTACTATCTTAAGGCTGTGGTAGCTCGCTTCTGATCCAAGAGATGAGCTGCTTAAGGATCCCGCCTTACTTCCATGTAGCTCCTTTACATGTCCATGTCACCCCACCTCTGTGGTTCATGAGCACCCATGGCTACATCATCTCCTGACC
The DNA here is from genome assembly GCA_034641835.2 of Pinus albicaulis. Lineage (NCBI taxonomy): Eukaryota > Viridiplantae > Streptophyta > Pinopsida > Pinales > Pinaceae > Pinus > Pinus albicaulis. The sequence continues at coordinate 142,116,244 of CM076574.1, read as the reverse complement.
CATCATCTGCCACCGCTGCTTTGGAAGAAGATGCTTCCTTGTCCTTCTTCTTTTCTGGACAATGGCTGGCAAAATGTCCCATTTCGCCACACTGGAAGCACTTGATGTTTGAAAAATCCTTCTTCTTCTTTGATGCCAAGGCTGCATCTTCCTCCTCTTCCTTCTTTACTTTGCTCATCCCAGGGTTGTGTTGCTTCTTGGTGAACCTTCGTAGTTCTTCTTGCCGCAGGATCGACCACAAGCTGTCCCAATCTGGGAGGTCCGCTTTGCACAAGATACTTTGGACAAAGGTTTCCCACTCATCCGTCACTGCATTGAGGGCAGTCCTGACTATCACTACATCTACGATTGCACCCATTGCAGTCAGTTGATCCCTGATTGACTGCAATCTGAAGAGGAAGTGCTCGATGTCTTCTCCCTTGGTCATCATGAATGACCTCATTTGGGCCTCCAACAACATCTTTCTTTGGACTGATTTTCCCTCATACAGGGAAGTCAAGGCCTTCCACATCTCATTTGTTGTCCTCTTCTCAGCTCCACATCTCATTTGTTGTCCTCTTCTCAGCTATGTGTGGTACAATATGGTCCTTGATACTGTCCATTATCAGCTGCTTGGCATGCCCAATAGCTTCTCTATGCTTCTGTAGGAGATCTGCATCTGTCGGTGTGGCTAGGGTCTGCTTTGCATGGTCTCTTAGACCGTATGTCTCAAGCACAATCAGGATCCTTTCTTTCCACACCGAAAAGTTTGAGAGGCCCTTTAGCCTATCCTGATCACGTAGTCCATGAGGAGCCATCTGCTTAGAATATGTTGGAGATCCTCTTCTCTATGCTAGAGATCTTGGATCTAGGGTCCTTTTCGAATTGGGAACCCTCTCCTCCCTCTGACACTTGATTTCCCTCCTTGGAAATCTACCAAATCAACTATGATTTAGCTTCTTCTTTGATCCTCTGACCAAACTGCAAGTTTCCTTTGGCAAGAAACTCTCTGAGAAGCTGATCTCTTCCCAATCTTTGTCACTTGCGCTAAGGTTAAAAATCTGAAAACTTCAACAGTTTAACCCCATCAGGTCTTCTGAATTTCTGCAACTTTTCTGCAGAGTTTTTCTGGATCTGACAAATTCAGATCTAAATCACACTGGCTGGTTTCAGACCTAACCAACGCTGTTTCTGACTTGCCTCTGTGCAGTAATTGCGTGGGCTTGCTAGGACATAGCACTGGACAACATCACCCTTCCCTCTGCGTGATTCTGCTCCTAAAAACTGCACTGTCCCTTCAAATCTGCTTTTTTGTTGCCTTTCCAACTACTTTCTGTAGCTAGATCCTTTAGATGCTTCAGCTGATGACCCTTCTAGATCTGCAATTCTTCTGATACCATGTAGAAATTTCCGAATCTTGATTCTTATGCAAAAATTATTTCTGTTAATCCGGTTAAGCTTCTCCTACTTATATAAGTTATCAACTGAATAAATTCAAGTTAACATCAAAGAAAAACACATAACAGATCTCTACCAATTCAGATCTAGAATAAGCACATGCACACATAGACAAAGTGACACAGTTATTTCTAAACAAACTGTCCTCGGAAAAACCCAATGTGGGAAAACCGGTCTCTAGCTGCTGGAGGGCTCTATTATTAAGAATATTTCTGAATACACAACTCTGGGTTCCAGATCTGGAAAACCCTACAAAGAAAACTCTAGATCTGCAGCACTTGGCTAATTTGAGACCAACAATACTGACTAATCCACACCCTCAAATAGGATTTACAGAACTCAGTCAGATCTAGGCCTAGAAACCCCAGATCTGCCCCTGAAAGACACTACGTTAGCCTCTAAAGGCCTCCAAATGCTCGGCGCTGTCACTGGAAGTGACTGAGTTACCCCAGACTGGGTAATGCAGTCACTACGCTTCCCCTAAGGGTCTCTGTGTAACCCCTGAAGGGTTTCCTGAAAATCACGCTGTCCTTGTTGCTGCTGCCGTCTGCTGCTACTGATGCTACCTTCCTCTGCATTGTCTTTCCTGATCTCTTCTCTTCTTTTTGTGTATTCTAGACCCTGAGATCAGATCATCCCCTTGGTCTAAATTCCCCTCTCTGCAAATGAAACACTTGAGAATTCCTAGCAACCCCGCCCTAGAATCTTAGCTTAGCTTCAGTGCTCTGCCTCTGTGTGTCTTACAAATGACCCCAAGCCTTTCCTTTATACCTTTCTTGTTGACAAATCAACGACCAAGATTAAATCTTTAATCAATGGTTAAGATTAAAAGAAAGCTTGATCCATGTGACTTAAGACAATTTCATTACATGTTTAATTAAATTCACTTTAATTATTTTATTTTCTTAAGTTTTAACTTAGGAAATACATTAAAATAATTAATTAATTTAATATCTCCTAAACCAGATGAAATTTCTCAAATCCATTTGTGGGTCTTGTAGATTAGGTGAACTCTAGTCCTTACTCAAAATTTGGGACCTAGAGAACAACTGATGCTACTCCAAATACACAAAATCTCAACATTCCTATCCTTCCTTCCTTGAATCCCTTCTTGAATCCTTTACCCTGCCTCCTTGGACCAACATTATTCTTCCTCTTTGCATGAACGGAGAATGCTGTAGGTTCATTTCCATTTGAGGGCTTGTCTCTCTCCATCATCTTAGTCTCCTTGTGACGATCCATTTCCAAGTATATACAAAACGCTATTAGCATGTGAACGATATAGGCATTTGATAGCTACACTTGCCTATACCGCCCACATCGCACTAGTACACCCACCTACTAATATCAAGATTTCATAGACTGGGAACTTAATATTAAGATTTCAGATTTATATTAAGTTCAACTAAGCATAAAATTTTATGAAACAAGGTAATAAAAGAAATGAAATAATAAAGTTAAATCTTTAAGTTAATAAATCTTTAAGTTAAAAATGAGTATGCAATATTAAAGATTTATATTAAAAGTACTTAAATAAAATCCCACCTTTATAAATGTGTATACGTACTCACATTAATGTGGATCACCCACCCTAACAACATTTAATGTGAACATAAGGATGGATAAGGCCTTGGGAGGTTAGAGGCGGTGGAGGAAGATTGTTTAGATTATATTCCTATCCAAATATAATAAAAAAAAAAAAAATATACCACCATAAATACATAATATATCACCATTAATAATGATAAGACCTCGGGGAAGCAAGAGGCGGTGGAGGGAGATTATAAAAAGGAGGTGATATGGAGGAGAAAGGGGGAGTTTTTTGGAGGAAAAGAAACGAATTCTGCTTAAGTGAGAAGGAAATGTCAGCTTGAATGGTTTGGGAAGGAGTCTCTTGTTCTTGGAAATCTGGGCACGGGGGCAGAGGAGACATCCTCTGGGTCTGGGATTGGTCCCGGATTTGGCTGGGAGGATTTGATTGTCCCGGTAATCTGTTTTGTTCACAACATCACCAGGTGCTCAGCTAATCTTCAGCTGCTTCAGGATAGGATCTATAAATTTGTGCTAATTTTCAGGTATTCTTCTACTTATAGATTAATTATGCAAGCTGCAAATTTCAATTTTTACTGATACAATGTTTTATTAAATCTGTTTTACTTAAACTTAAGTTCTGACAGGTACAAATCTTAGAACTCTGGGAGCAAGGTTATTACACTCCTCTTGAGTGTATCTAGCCAATAATTCATCAAAACTAGGTATCTTGTTGTTGTTGAGAGTAGTGGTGACAAATACATTCCAAGGTCTTGAGAGACCTCCAAGTGCAATGAGAGTGAGCTCCCTGTTAGCAATAACTTCTCCAATAAATAGCAAATCATTCTTGATTTGTGTTATTGTCATGAACTAGGATTGGATAGACTCCCCTTTATCATCTTGATGTCCTTCAACTTGTTTTTGAGAAAGAGGATTTCATTTGCATTGTTTACTTTGAACATCCCAACCAACTTATCATACATCTACTTAGATGTTTCCAAATCAGAAACATAGGCAACCAAATGTTTTTGAATAGAGTCAATCAAAATTTTCTTCGCTTTGACCTCACCTTTCCTATTCTTTGTTTTAGCAGCAGCTGGTGCATTTGAAGGAGGCTCCACCACTTTTCCCTCCACATAGTCCATTGCATCATGCTCTTCCAAATTCAAGTCCAAAGTCATTTTCCATGTATCATAATCAGATTCGTCGCTGAGCTTGTCCTCAGTCTTGAAGTAAGATGTAGATGCCATTGAGGCTTGTCCTTGACCAACAGATCTCTCTTAGTGATTGCTTTTCTCTCTCTTGATTGGGCTTTGTCTTCACTTGGGCTATGAAACCATGATAATTCTAGTTAACAATGGTATGTTCGATGCTTAGCACAATTACTTCAATGTCCTTTTAGCAACCCAATGACAATTTCCAAATTAGTTTCCAATAGCAATCACATTAACCATAAATCACATTGACAGTAATTGTAGATAGAACATGAATAACAAAATGCAGAAGACAATCCAAGACAAGAGAACACCATATTTGGCGAATGCCAGGGAAAAAACCCAAGATTGGGAAAACCCTTGATCAATTTTGTAATATCCCAAATTTGGATTAATAGTAATAAAAGTGCAAATAGACAAGTAACTACAACAAAATTGAAAACACCATTAAACACACATAAAATGAAGCCAAATTCAACGATGAGCCATTTTATTAAATTGCCGGAATGAGTACAAATATGGTTCTTGGAAGGATAACACCTGGGCCTGCTCAAGGCAGGCTGAAGAACAACTCTAGTTCTAAGAAATCCTCTGCTAAAATATGCTCTGCGTGGCTCACCCACTGCGTTGCCATCCAGGAAATTACTGTTGCTGCTTGACTTCAGAGTGCTGGTTGGCCTTGCTCCCGTGCTCAGAAAATTCCGGGAATTGGTCACCAGACTCCTCTCACTAAACCCACAAAAGCTCGCGAAGGGTTTGCAGAAAGCTTGACCCTAGAAAATTTCCCCTTTGGGCCAAGCACGCTGCTTTGCTCGGGAATTTGATCTTCTGGCCGGAACTGCTGGAAAATGCCTCTAAAATATTGCTAAAATCCTTGGTAGGAGGTGGCTAGCCTCCCCTCCAATTCCTCTGACTGATCTCCAACTCAACTCCCTAATCCCGACACTTCCCCATGGCTAGACTATGCAATCACTGTGCAATCTTGACTGCCTCTATGCTCTCCTGAAGGGACCACGCACTCCTCACTAATGCACCTGTGGAGTGCTCTCACAAAATGGTGGAATTCGTCTCTTGAGCGGGCACTCGAAGTCCCTTGAGGTAGAGGTTGAGATCTCCGCTTGAAGATCTCGTGTGCTCAACAACACTGTAGACTTGGCTCTCCGGCTCAAGCGTGCTCAGTCAAGAAGACAGGAAAATCATAAGGTGAATGAGTGATGGGGAATGAGTTGCCCCCTTCCTTTTATCTCCAACATCCCAACGTTCTTCTTGGGCCCCACCTTGGACTGTGGCCCCTTACTGGCCACTCCTGCGCTGTCCCTGCTTGTCCCCTCACAAAGCTGCCACTCAACAATATGCAGAGCCTTTCATTGGCTCTTTCTGCCCCCACCAGAGCCACAATATTTTTCCTCCAACTATAGGAAAGAGGCATAAGCTCACTTTAATCTAATTTGTGGGTCCCAACCCACATTATTTCTGCCAAACATTAGGAAAAGCCATAATTAACCAAAAAATAATATTCCAATTAGCTGACTACTAATTTGGAATATTAAACAATTCTTCTTAATATTATATCAAATGTTCAACAGAGAGAGAGAGAGTACAATAAATTCAAAATTGACTTTCCAAATGATAGTCAAAACAACCTTGTCAAATCTGAAGTCAACAACAGTCAAATTATGCACTAACTAGAAAGTAAAAGCTGGTCAATGCAACAATAAACAATCCTTTATGCAACTTGATCAAACCTAGTCAAACTCGGCCTTCTTTGCTGGTCAAAGTCAGCCCAAAACAATCATGAAAAGAATGGTCAAACATGGTCAAACTTGGTCAAACTCTGCGGTCAACCCTACAATTGGTCTGCGGTCAAAGTCAACAAAAGCCTCAGTTTCTATGCCAATAAATGTGGTTTGCCAAAAACAAAATTCTTAACCAAAAAATACAGTCAAATGTGGTAAAAAAACCCCTGGTCAAACCTGCAACAGATTCTGAAATTTCGGCCCAGTAATTCATCCTTCTGCTACCCCACATGTGAGGAAAAGAGATGTCCAACAAGTTGTATGAACCAATAAGATGAGGAGAGAGAAGAATGTGTGAGATGATATGATGCCAAATGAGGTTTGAGGTTTGTCATATTTATACAAGCCGTTGAGGGTGAAGTGACATGTCTCTTGGGCTTCATGAGCCTACATGATGATGTGGCCAACCTTGACAATTTGCACAAGTGTGGGCATAAATTCAAAAATAGATTTCTACTTATCCAAATTTAATGATCTTTAGGTCGATTTTGGTCCTCTTGAAAAGAGGAATTCAATGCAATAATCATTTCCTTCAAATGACCTGTCCAAAATGGAATTTGGCCCTAGTTTCCAATTTTAACCGCCATAGAGTAATTCCCCATAGTCACTGTCAAACTAGGGACATACCTGGTGCACTGCATTTTCTGGCCTATTAGCACTAGGACTGATAACCCCTCAAATTTGTCAGTCTGTATACCTCTCCTCTCCCCCATTTGTGCATCAATAAAGTTGTGGGTTTCCCCACTTCCCACTAAGAATGCTACGCGTTGTGCCTACACCGTGCCCTTGATCCTCAGCGTGATATACTTGGGAACTCTCCTCAGTGAAGCGATGACCACTCTAGTGGGTCTAAAGAGGTCTCCGTCACGTGGGGGTGGTGCTCCTCCTCCTCCACTACCTCCAGTGGTTTGCAACTCACCACCTCCTACATCATCCTCCTGCTCTACACCATCCTCAGGCTCGCTATCCAAAAAAACCTCTATATAATGGGCCTTGCGCTTGGTACACCTATGCCTAGGTGCCCATGGCTCCTGGCAAGTGAAGCACAACTTCTTCATACGAAGGTCTCTCGTGGTCTCATCATACAACAGCCCACGCACTCGAACATCTCTCTATGGTGGGGGTCTAGTGTCTCGACCCCTTTGTGGGAAAGGAGCTCATGGTGGAACTGGTTCCCTCGTCCTAGGAATTGCGTCCTAAAAATCTCGAGAGCGATTCACTCCTCCTGTAGATTGGTGGGCTTGCTTGCCCTCTATAGCCCACGTAAGGGCTCAACCAAACCCTCCACAAAGGTTTAGACCCTCCTGGTATCTGATAAATCCGACACCATCACAGACACCCTCAATAAATTTTCTATATAATGCTCAGGGTTGCTTGTCTTCTTGAGCTGGGTCAGCTCTCTGAAGTGTGCCTCCGGATCCCTCTTATCAAAACACTCCACAACTCTCTGTGTCAAGTCCTCATGAGAAGTCACGCTGGCATGCCCTGGTCAACCCATGGAACCACCAATTGTGTGCCTCCCCCTCCAAGTGCAAGGTAGCCATTTTAATGGCTTCCACCTCAATCATCCAACTAAGCTGAAAATATGTATCTAACTTCTCCACCCATGCCCTAGTCATGCGCTTGGGTGAGCCATCAAATGTGGGGAGATACATCCTTCCAATAGCACGCTGCAACTTCAAGTTCTACGTGCCTGAACCTCCCGCACCCTTGCCCTTCTCATTTCGCTTGAGGTGGTAGAAATGCCAAAAACTCAATGCAGCTCAAAACTCCTCCCCCATCGACTGCCATTCCTGGAAATACTCCCCCATGGGCATCTTATCCTACCCAAACTGCTCCCCAGCTCTTGAAGGTAAAAACATGGGCAATGTGGTTCTAGTTGGCCCACTGAATGCGTGTGAGTGAGTCAAGGGAGAATGGTGATCATGCTGGTGGGAAGCCCCTAAAGTCTCCTCTAACACAAAATCCCGGTGGACACCCTTGTCACAGTTCTGCTGTTTAATCTCCTCTAGTATTTCTTTCTACACTTTTTCCAGGTCATTCAAAGCCTTCAAGAGGCTATTGATGCCTCCTCTTTGCGCGTTGGTTCCACCATGTTTGCTTCCATTACCTCCTGTGCTAGGGTCTAAGTATCAGGTGTGATCTCCAATTCCCTCTCTCGACTTCTATATCTATGCCTCCTATAGGTAATGTTATGCTTTTCTTCTATGGTCATAGAATATTTCTCCCATGGTTGAGCCAAGACCGATGCTATGATACCACTGTAATATTCCTACTAGGAAATTAACAGTGATAAACAAGCCAAATATCAACATGCAACAAAAAAGTCAAACATGCAATTAGACAACCATCTTTTTCCCAAAATCTGCACCACGCTGAGCCATTTTAGTATCAAATCAAGAGAGTACAATATATGTATGGAATATGTACACCTGGGCTTGCAAAAACAAGTTAGACAAGCCCCTGGTGATAAAATGTGCTTCTCCTTCAACCCCTTCAGTGGCCCAAGAATTATACTGCTGCTGGATGGAAAGGAATTGGAGTTTGACCCCTCTAGAGTGCTAAAAAATTTCTGTAAAATTAACCGTGGGCTCTCCTCACGAAACCCACAAAGACCTAGAAAGGGTTGGGTCTCTTTCCAACCTCTTGGAAATAACCCAACTAGTGTGTTTTTCCTCCTCTAGTTGGGTATTCGCACCCTTCTGCAAATCCACTGCCCAAAAGACCTCCAAAACGCTGAGAAATCCCTCCAAGGATTCTCCTTATGACTCCTGGCAAAACTCAGCCTCAAACCCCAAACAAGCCTCCCACAACAACCTCACTCCTCAAGTGACTGTGCAGGCTAGGAAAACCACCTCTGTGCATGCCAAGAAAGAAAGAAATTCAGCCTGAGGGATGGCCACCAAATCAGCCCTCCAAACTAGTACAAAAATGCTGGAAAATACCAAGGCATCTTGCTCCGAAAAGCCTGAAACCAGCTCTGTACTAAAGCTATCTTTCCCCAAGAATGCATGTGCCCCTCTGCGCCTAGTCTGCTCCAAGGATAGTTCGAATTCCCCTTGTAGAATCTCCTCAAACAACTCCCAAATGTAGCAATGGATCCCCTAGGGTGGCACTCGAAGTCCATCGAAGGAGGTGAGATCTCCCCTTAGAAATCTCGCGTGCTGAACAACCCTTTGTAGACTTGGCTCAACAGCTCAAGCATACAAGAGAGTTCGATTGTCAAATGATCAATGTAATATTCCTAATTAGCAGTTTCGCTAATTAGAGTATTAAATTTTGATAAATTTTGCTATCTCTAATGTTAGGTAGAAAAAGGGTGGGTCGAGAAGCCACAAATATAATTGGGGAAAGATACAACCTATTCCTATAGTTCTCAAGAAAAAATTGCGGCCTTGGTGGGGTCCAAGTGGCCAACATCAAATTAGAGGCAAATCCCTTGGTGGCAGCGTGAGGGAGGCCTGATGGAGGCAACACAGGGATTGGATCGATGAGGGGGCTAAACAGTCCATGGTGGGCCCAAGGGGAATGCTGGGGCTCAATTGACAAAAGGAAGGGAAGGCAACTTCATTCCTCATTCATTCAACTTATCTTTTGATTGTCATCTTGATATAGCACGCTTGTGCCGGGTGCCAAGTCTGCAGTGCCGTTTAACACGAGATTTTCAGGCGAAGATTTCAACCTCTGCCTCGGGGGACTTCGAGTGCTTGCTTAGGAGAGGGGATTCACCATTTTGGAGGAGTGTTTCACATTCAATCTTGCAGGAAGAGCGTGCCACTCCAGGGAATGCGCAGAGGATGCAGTGACTACACAATAGGTGTGAAATTTTCAATCTGAAAACTATACAGTTGTAGTGATAGATTTATTCCTCCTACTTATTATTTCAATAAGTCATTTTTTAGAAATCTTCTGGCAGATATCGAAATAAATACTACTGCAACATTCACAAATACATATGCAGAGAAATGAATAGTAAAGGACATGAGCACAAGAATCAATGACATGTACACAGTTATTTTTGGACAATTGTCCCCGGAAAAACCCAACGCGGGAAAACCGGTGCAGCGTATGAGGGTTTTATTAATTCTTCAGCAAATGATGTCTTTACAAGGAAAAATATTGGCAGATAAAATCTGAAACACCTGAGATAGAATTCTCGGCTCTCTCGGACAATTCTCTGACACCCTAATCAGCCTTTGTTGGCTCCTGTGCCTATCTGTGTGTTTCTCTGCGCAGTCCCAGTGTTGGATTGCGTAAGTCTGCGTAGGGTCTGCGTGGGTTCTCTGCGCTGCAGCCCGAAGCTGCATCTAATGGCCCACTGCTTCCCTTTGTCCCTGACCTCGATCACTCCTGACTCCCTCCTCCTTTTGCTTCTGCAATCTCTTCACCCTGCAACTCTCCCACTGAAATAAAATTCTCTTACTTCAGAATTGATCTCCTTCGGGTACTGAGTGTATGCCCGACTTGTTTTCCAAATGACCCTCAAGCCTTCTTTTAAATTCTTCTCGTTGGAGAACGAACGGTCCAGATTAGAAGTTTAATCAATGGCTAAGATTAAAACTTGACTTGATCCTTGTTTTCTAGAAGATTCACACTCTGACTTATTAATACCCTTTAATTATTTCATTTCCCTAAGTTTAGACTTAGGGTCTTCGTCAAAATAATTAATTATTTTAATAAGTCATGAACCGAGTGGAATTTCCACAAACGGTTTCTGGATTCTTTGGAATACTGTTGTCCAAGCCTCCCTGCAAAGTTTGAGACTTGGAACACTTCCGAATGCTACAAAAATCAACACTCCCTCTTTGCGAGGAAGGTGTTCCAACAATATGCTTGCTGCATGCTGCTCTGCTTTTGAAGCACCCTCTGTGCTACTGATCTCTGGACACTTCCCCTCATCTGTTGCACTGCTGTCCTCTGTACTGCTGCCTTTGACACTGCCACAATCACTGCTGCATCTGTACAACAACTCCTTTTGAATACTGAGCCTATCCATTCCTGCTACTGGAAGGGATTATTCATCATCCCCATCTTCTCTCTGAAGTAGACAAACTTAGTCTTCCCTAAAGCTTTTGTGAGGATGCCTGCCACCTGTTCTCTTGTTGGAGTGTACTGCAACTGAACAACTCCACGTTGTACATAGTCCCTGATGAAGTGACACCTGATGTTAATATGTTTCGACTAATCATGAAACACAGGATTTTCAGAGAGCTTGATGCAACTCTGTTTATTGCATAAGATATTGGTCGCTTCCATTTTCTCCTTAAGTAGGATCATTAACAGTTTTCGAAGCCATATGACCTCACACGAAGTTGTGTTGGCTGCCATATACTCTACTTCTGTTTCTTGCTGCCAGGTTTCAAAAGGAAACCTGGCTTTAAATTTCTCGATGCTGCCATCTGCAACATACTTGATCTTGTAGATCCACCTGGATCCTACCACTGATCTCTCCTGAGGTCTGGAGTCCACTTCCTAGACATCATTCGTTATGATGAAACTGTACTCTTCCACCATTGCATCAACCCACACCTAGTGCCGATCTGCTTCTAGAAAACTGGAAGGTTCTTCGACTTGAGCAACCAAGGCTTGATACCTCTCAGGCTGCTTATGATGTCTCTTCTCATTTCGGGGGATTCCGACAAAGTCCTCTGCATCCTTCAGAATCTGTCGAAGTTCCCTGTTCGTTCTTCCATTGGTGGTGGGTGGATTTACCAGCTCTCCCTCTTGCAAATCCTCGGGAGACACATTCCTTGGATCCCTATGCCTTGGAGAGGCAACTGAATTTTCTGCTGCTGGTTGTTGGGGCTGAACCAGAGGCTCCTCCTCAGACTGCGTAGCAGAAGGCAACTCACGGGATTTTCTGAAGGCCTTCTCATCCATGAACTTCACATCCCTCCGCACCACGACTTTCGTGCTCTTAGGAATGTAGATGCGATATGACTTTGCATTCTTGCTGTATCCTACCAGATACCCTTTTTCTGCAGTCATCTCTAACTTCTTCCTCTTCTCATTGGGCACGTGACAGTAAGCTGTACTACTGAAGATCCTAAAGTGACTCACTTCAGGCTTACTGCCAGTGAAGACACTTTTCGGCGTGATCTTTCCCAATGCAGTGTGAGGAGTCCTGTTCTGAATGTAGACAACTGCATTACACGCTTCAACCCACAGGAATTTGGGCATGTCTTGGTCATACAAAATCGCCCTTGTTGCTTCGACAATGGTACTGTTTTTTCCTTACTGCCACACCATTCTGTTGCGGATTGTATGGAGCTGTCCACTCTCTTTTGATGCCTTCCGTTACGCAGAATCCAGTGAATTCCTTATCTATGTATTCACCACCATTGTCTAATCGCAATACCTTGATCCGCTTGCTTGTTAGATTTTCAACCAAAGCCTTAAACTCTTTAAATTGACTGAAGACTTCATCCTTGGTCTTCAAAAATTAGATCCAAGTTTTCCTGGAATGGTCATCAATGAAGGTGACGAAGTATTCAGCACCACTAAGAGCTCTAGTGGACATTAGTCCATAGATGTATGAGTGTATCAATTTCAATACACCCTTGGCCCTATTGTTGCTTCTCTGATACATTGCCTTGGCATATTTTCCCAATACGCACCCCTTGTAGACATCATCTCGTTTAGTGTGCTCAGCTCTGGAACACTTGTGACAGTCTTCTGGAGAATTCTGAACGCCCCATGATGCAAATGCCCCATTCTTCTATGCTATAGCTCATTCAGGTCCGTTTCATCTACGCTGTCGACCAGTGCCATTGGAGACTCAAGCTGCAACTTGTAAAGTTTGTTGCTTCTTACCCCGATTTGTGCGTTCTTCTTCCAACTGGGGTGTTTGACGTAGAGTCTATTGCCAATAAAGTAGACGTCATAACCTCGGTTTTGAAGCTGAATACACTGAGAGTAAGTTCATCCCCAACCCAGGCACATGCAATAAATTAGTGTCCTGAATCCTATTTCCAGCCTCGGTTTGAAAAACTACGATACCTCTCCCAACAGAAGTGCACTTTGCTTTATTATCCGTGGCTGTTGTAAATTCATCCGCTCTTCTTGGTAGTCGGAAAAACAATCCCGTACTGTAGTCGTGTGAGCAGAGGCTCCACTGTCAATATACCAGACATCAGAAGAAGCTGTGCTTGATATGTAAGCAAATTCTTCCTCAAGTCTGGATGGAAAAACAAAGACATCGTGATCCATTTTTCTGTCATGCTTATTTCCCTTCCTGGTGTGGAAATTTCTTAATCTTTACACTTTATGCAAAAATTATTTACTGTTAATCTGGTTATGCAGAAATTCAAGATAAAATCGAAGCAAAACACATAACAGATCTCCACCAATCCAGATCTAGAACAAGTTCATGCACACATAGACAAAGTGACAGTTATTTCTGGACAAATAGTCCTTGGAAAAACCCAATGCAGGAAACCGGTCTTATGGCTGCTGGAGGGTTTTATTATTAAGAATTTTCTAAATACAAAAAGGCTGGGTTCCAGATCTTGAAAACCTGACAGAGAAATAATAGATCTACGGCTCACTCGCTGATCTAGGGCCAAAATAATGACTGATCCACACCCTCAAACGAGATTTACAGAACTCAGCGAAAATTAGGGCCTGGAAACCCCAGCGCTACCCCTGAAGCCTTTGCGTCAGTCTCTGAAGCCCCTCTGACCTTCAGCGCTGCTCCGGAAAGGGCTGCGTTACCCCAGACTAGGTGACGCAGTCCCTACGCTGCCCCTTAGGGTCTTTGCGTAACCCCTGAGTGTTTCCTCCAACAATTACGGTGCCCCTGAGGAACTGTGCAACATCTGCGTAGCATAAGTTGCTACCCTCCTGCTGTTGCCCTCTTGCTTCTCTGCGCTGCCTCTTTGAGCTGATCTCTGCCTCTTGCTGATTCTAAACACTGGGATCAGATCATCCCCTTGGCCTAAATTCCCCTCTCTGCAGCTGAAACACTTTTGAGAATTTTTAGCAAACCCGCCCTAGAATCTCAACTTAGCTTTAGTGCTCTGCCTCTGTGTGTCTTTACAAATGACCCCAAGCCTTTCCTTTATAATTTTCTCGTTGGGAAACCAACGACCATGATCAAATTTTGAATCAATAGCGAAGATTAAAAGAAAGCTTGATCCGTGTGACTTAAGACAATTTCATCACATGTTTAATTAAATTCACTTTAATTATTTAAGTTCCCTAAGTTTTAACTTAGGAAATACATTAAAATGATTAATTAATTAAAATCTCCTAAACTAGATGAAATTTCCCAAATCAATTTTTGGGTCTTGTAGATCAAGTGTACTCTAGTCCCTCCACAAAATTTGGGAGCTAAAGCACTACTGATGCTACCCCAAATACACAAAATCTCAACACTCCCTCTTAGCATCAAAGGTGTGCTCTAGCAATACATCGCACTATGCATTACAAGACTTTGAGTACTGGTTCTGTGGTGTTGAAGCTTGTCCTGCTGTCACTCAACTCTGCACTGCTACTGCCATTCTGTACTGTTGCCCATGACTGTGCCACTGCCATTGCAACCTATGTACTGCAACTCCCTCTCAAAATGCTGCATCTGTGCTGCTCATAGCACTGCCACTGCTGATCTGCTGCACTGCAACTTCAGTTGTTGAGAGAAACAACTGAATCTCTTGCCCAATCTTGGACAGACAAGTCAGATAGGTTGCATCCTCATCACTGAAGCTCCATAGGCTACAGATCTGTGCTGACATATGAAGGATGATGAGCAGCTACAACTTTGCTCTGCATAAGCAGACTTTCTCTGCACTACTGAAGTCACATCAGCCCCTTGTGCTGAAATCTCTCACGCTGTTGCTGTAGAAATTTCTGAATCTTATATCTTATGCAGAAATTATTACTGATAATATGGTTATGCTCCTCCTACTTATGCAAGTTATTAACTGAATAAATTCAAGTTAAAATTGAAGCAAAACACATAACAGATCTCTACCAATCCATAGCTAGAATAAGCACATGCACACATTGACAAAGTGACAGTTATTTCTGGACAAATAGTTCCTGGAAAAACCCAATGTGGGAAAACCAGTCTCTGGCTGCTGGAGGGTTCTATTATTAAGAATTTTTTTGAATACACAAATCTGGGTTCCAAATCTGGAAAACTTGACAGAGATAATGCTAGATCCACAGCTCATTGGCTGATCTAGGGCTAGAATAATGACTGATCCACACCCTCAAACAAGATTTACAAAATTCACCCAAGATTAGGGCCTAGAAACCCTAGCGCTGCCCCTAAAAGGCTCTGCGTCAGCCTCTAAAGCCCCTGAAGGCCTCTGCATCAGCCTTGGACATCCTCCAAACCCTCAGCATTGCTCCGGAAGGGACTGCGTTACCCCAGATTGGGTGATGCAGTCACTATGCTGCCCTTGAAGGGTCTCTACATAACCCCTGAGGGTTTCCTACTGAAAATCACGTTGTCCTTGGAGAGACTGTGTTGTCCTTGCTGCTGCGTTCCTCTGCGCTGTCCTTGAGCTGATCTCTGTCTCTTGTGTATTCTAGACCCCGAGATCAGATCATCCCCTTGGTCTAAATTCCCCTCTCTGCACCTGAAACACTTCTGAGTATTCTTAGCAAACCCTGCCCTAGAATCTCAACTTAGCTTCAGTGCTCTGCCTCTGTGTGTCTTTACAAATGACCCCATGCCTTTCCTTTATACTTTTCTCGTTGACAAATAGACGACCATGATCAGATCTTGAATCAATTGCTAAGATTAAAAGAAAGCTTGATCCGTGTGACTTAAGAAAATTTCATCACATGTTTAATTAAATTCACTTTAATTATTTAAGTTCCCTAAGTTTTAACTTAGGAAATACATTAAAATAATTAATTAATTTAATATCTCCTAAACCAGATGAAATTTCCCAAATCCATTTCTGGGTCTTGTAGATCAAGTGTACTCTAGTCTCTCCTTAAAATTTGGGATCTAGAGCACATCTGATGCCACCCCAAATACACAAACTCTCAACACTCCCTGTTAGCATCAAGGGCATGCTCTAGCAATACATCACACTATGCATTATATGACTTTGAGCACTGGACTTGTGTTGCTGAGGCTTGGCCTGCTGGCACTCAACTCTGCATTGCTGCTGCCATTCTGTACCGCTGCTCATGACTCTGCCACTGCCACTGCAGCTTCTGTACTATAGCTCCCTCTCAATATGCTGCATCTGTGCTACTCATAGCACTGCCAATGCTGATATGCTACATTGCAACTTCAGTTGTTGAGAGAAACAACTGAATCTCTTGCCCAATCTTTGACAGACAAGTCAGATAGGCTGCATCCTCATCACTGAAGCTCCATAGGCTACAGATCTGTGCTGGCATCTAAAGAACGATGCACAGCTACAGCTCTGCCTGTGTAATTAGACTCCCTCTGCACTGCTGAAGTCACATCAGCTCCTTGTGCTGAAATCTATCACTCTGCTGCTGCACTGCGCTATCCCTTTGAAGCTCTCTGCGTTGCTGCAGCTCTGCACTGCGTAAGAAGCACTGCTCTGCGCTGCTGAAGTCACATCAGCCTCTGCGCTGCTACTGCTTCTACGCTGCTGTTGCTTTGCTCTGTGCTGCTCCTCCCAACCTTCAGATCTGCCTCTGCTTTTGCCTCATCTGTGATCTATGCACCCACTGCTCCACTTGTTCCTCTATTGTCTTAAGGCTGCTGTAGCTCGCTTGTGATCCAAGAGATGAGCTACTCAAGGATCCCACCTCTTCCTCCATGTAGCTCCTCTACATGTCCATGTCACCCCATCTTCGTGGTTCATGAGCACTCATGGCTGCATCATTTCCTGACCCATCATCTGCCACAGCTGCTTTGGAAGAAGATGCTTCCTTGTCCCTTTTCTTTTCCGGACAATGGCTGGCAAAATGTCCCATTTCACCACACTGGAAGCACTTGATCTTTGAAATATCCTTCTTCTTCTTTGGCTGCTTCTTTGCTGCCAATTTTGCATCTTCCTCATCTTCCTTCTTTACTTTGCTCAATCCTGGGCTATGTGGCCTCTTGGTGAATCTACAGAGTTCTTCTTGACGCAGAATGTACCAGAAGCTGTCCCAACCTGAGGGTCTGCTCTGCCCAAGATACTTTGGACAAAGGTTTCCCACTCATCCGTGACTGCATTGAGGGTAATCTTGACTATCACAGCATCATCCACCGTTGCACCCATTGCAGTCAGCTGATCTTTGATTGACTGCAGTCTGAAGAGGAAGTGTTCCATGTCTTCTCCCTTGGTCATCATGAATGACCTCATTTGGGTCTTCAACAACATTTTTCTTTGGACAGATTTTCCCTCATATAGTGAAGCCAAGGCCTTCCACATCTCGTTAGCTGTCTTCTTCTGTAATATTCCCAATTAGTGATAGCTAATTGGAAATATTAATTTTGACCAATTTTGCCTTATTGTAGTTGGAGCATGAATAAAGTGGGTGAAATATTAAATAACTCACTTAGGATAAAATATTTCCCTAAAGTCCACATTGTATTTGGGGAAGTGGGGCCTAGTGACCAAGTGGACAGTGCAGGGAGAGGAGGACGTAGACCATGTGGGCAGCGTGGGGCCTACCTCACGCAGTTGAGAGGGACAGTGTGGGCCAAGGGGCACGTAGGAGATGGTGGGGCCTAGGGTTGAGAGAGGCCCATCATGATAAAAGGGAGGAGAGCCTCCTCATTTGATCATTCATGTTTATGCATCTTGAGTTTGTTATTTCGACTTGGAGCACACTGGCTGTTTAGCTTGTCTGCAGTGCTGTTTAGTACACCGAGTGTCTTCTTGCGGAGATCCCACCCTCAGCCCCGGGAGACTTCGAGTGCTTGCTCGGGTGAGGTATTCTACCATCATTTTGCAGGAGGATTTGTGGTTGCCTTCATTGTGAAGCAGAGCATTTAGGGACTGCGCAGTCTTGAGAGGGAGGATGCAGTCCATCTTGGGGGAGTCCGGATTGGTGCCATTTTGGAGGATTCGGGTCGGAGGATTGAGCAAGGGGCTAGCCCTTGCCTATTGGAGATATTTGGGAGAGAGGGAGTCCCTATTTTGGAGGTTGTCATTCAGCGCCAGCGTGGCCTTTGGGAGGATAGCGTAGATCCTCAAGGGAGGCTTTTTCGAAGGTCGAGCATTTCAGAAACTCTCTCTGGGCTTTTCTGGGTATTGTGAGTAGAGGCCGATTCCAGAGTATCAACATTTTCCGAGTAGGGGAGCAGCCCCAAATACTCATTTTGGTCCCAGCAGTTGCAGCAGCACGACAGTATTTTCAGCAGGTGGAGTTAGAGCAGAGAGCAGCCATTTCCTTTGACATTCCGAGAGTATTTCTACACTTGCCAGGTGCAAGTCGAGGTGCCATCATTCTGATCACCTCTTGTACTTCTTTATATTTCTCAGTGTAATAAAATGGCTTAACATTCTCTATTTCATGTGTATCTGCTTCATGGTTCGTTTCTAGCATTATATGTCTAGTTGTATGCTTTATATTACTGTCTATTTCCCTTCGGGATATTACAGTGGTATCAGAGCACATAGACCTAGCTCAGCTTGTGGAGCGAGTTGTCTATGACACCGGAAGAGAAGTTGTATATTTGTTACAGAGGTAGGAAGTACCCTGACCGAGAGCGTAGGTTGCAAATCTCCTGCGGAGAGGGTGACTGCGCTCCAGTAGTGGACACAGAGCAGGAGGAACCGATGGCAGATGATAGTGACGCGAAGAAGTTTGGGGAAATGCTCCTCAAGTCAATACAGGATCTGTCAAGGTAGATTGAGGTGATGGGACAGAGATCCACTGCTGTAGAGGCTAGGCAGCGTGAAACCCCAAGGGGTTTCCAGATTGGTGAGGGATCAGGCACATCCCACCATTTGCATGAGCACAATGCCACTCAGCACATGGCATCTCATGCACCCACACGTTCCACTATGCCCACTTTTTTGGCTGCAGACACAGGGGTAGGAGCACCGCAGGAGCAGGAACCTGGCCACATGGGCGATTACTTTGCTAAGTACCAGGCATACGGGCAGGAGTTCAGGGATGCCCTTTCATTTCGTGATTTTGTCCAGCTCCAGCGGGACAGCAGACCCAACGACCATCATAGGGGACACCGGCATTATCACGACGGAGACACTCAGCGTACGATGAGCAGGTTCCATTTGCCTATGTTTGATGGTTCATCAAACAGTTTGGCAAAGGCTTGGGTGGAGAAGCTAGAAATATACTTCCAGCTCAACCAGATGGCAGAGATGGAGGCCATCAAGGTGGCAGCGCTGCATCTGGATGGCGAGACCCAAGATTGGTGGTTCCACGGGATGGTTACACTCGAGCACTCGACAGTGACAGCTTATGCCGAGTTCACCCGGAGGTTGATAGAGAGGTTTGATCGAAGGGATCCGGAGGAGCACTTTGTTGAGCTGACGAGGCTCAAGCAGACCGGGAGACCGGATACATACATCTCAGTTTTCCTGAGACTTTCGGTGATGGTACTAGATCTATCCGCGGCATGGATGATCTACATGTTCATTGATGGACTAGCAGAGTCGCTTCGGGGATTGGTTAGATCCACTAGACCGACCACACTCCATGACGCAGTTGGCAGGACATGGGACTTGCAGGATGCCTTACCCAGGACCAGGACGCCTTACCCCCAGAGACAGGCCTTCCAGCCTAAGGGGAAGGATGTGAGGATTCCACCTCCCAAGGGGAATCAGGGTAGAGGATAGTTGGATGATGATGCCAGGAGGGAGTTGAAGAAGAAGAGATTGTGTTTCACTTGTCAGGAGCCGTGGGCACCAAGATATAGATGTGCTACTGGCAAAGCACATTATATCGAGGTCTTCTCCGAGAGCAATGGGGAAGAAGATGAGTATGATGACGTTGGGGCAGGGGGCAGCCATGCAGCGCATGATCATTTGCCACCTCCACCACCAGGAGCAGGAGGTGCAGCCTTTGCACCTACCGGAGGGACCCTTGCAGCATTGGGAGGAGTTTCCAAGTATCTGACGCTGCGCGTCTGAGGTATAGTGCGGGGTTAGCGAGTATCAGTATTGGTGAAGAGTGGGGCAACCCACAACTTCATCGATGCACAAATCGTAGAGCGGAGGCGCTGGCAGTGACGATGGGCACCTACACAGTGACTGACCACTTTTTCGTGGTTAACATACCGGATACCAATGTGGTATTAGGTGTACAGTGGCTGATCACTCTAAGGAAGGTCACCACAGATTGGGAAGCCTTGGAGATGGAGTGGGATGACAAGAAGACTAGGAAGCACGAGAAGATACGGGTTATGCACACTTACCCACCTCAAACAGTTTCAGCTCACCGGATGGAGGCGGACTTCCGAAAAGGAGACATAGAGTGGGCAGAAGAGCTGCGTGCATCAGAGGTAGAGACTACCAGGCAGACAGTTCATCCAGAGGTACAAACCATCCTTGACAGGTATGCCGCAGTGTTTGGGGAGATACCACCAGGATAGCCACTGGATCGAGGATTTGAGCATACGATTGAGCTAGAGCAGGGCATACTGGCCGTCATTACCACACCCTATAGGCACCCCAAGGCCTATCGGGACGAGATCGAGCGGGCTATCCACGAGCTGTTAGCTCTTGGACGCATTCGGCCTAGCACCAGTCCTTTCGCTTCTTCGGTAGTGTTGGTGAGGAAGAAGGACAACACATTGAGGATGTGCATTGATTACAAGGCCCTGAACAAAAATACCATGAAGAACAGGTACCCTATTCCACAGATTGACGAGCTGATGGATGAGTTGAGAGGGGCACGGTTTTTCTCAAAGATTGATTTGAGATTCGGGTACCATCAGATTCGCGTGAGGGAACAGGACATTCCCAAGACCGCTTTTAGGTGCCACTATGGCCATTTTGAGTTCTTAGTGATGCCCTTCGGGCTAACCAATGCACCGGCCACCTTCCAGTCATGTATGAACCACATTTTCCGCAGCCACTTGAGGAAGTGTGTGTTGGTCTTCTTTGATGACATATTGATATATAACAGGACATGGGAGGAGCATCTCCAACACATAGAGGCAGTGTTGCGTATTTTGGAGGAGCAGCAGTTTTATGCTAAGCTCTCCAAGTGTGAGTTTGGGTTGACGGAGATGCTATACTTGGGACACATCATAGGGGTGGACGGAGTGAGGGTCCACGAGGAGAAGATCAGGGTCATCAAGGATTGGCTAGAGCCGAGAAACGTGACGGAACTTCGGGGGTTTGTGGGTATCTGCACCTACTACAGGAAGTTCGTCAAGAGCTTCTCTTAGCTTGTTGCACCCCTTACAGATCTGACGAAGAAGGGGGCATTCAGTTGGACAAACACAGCACAGCGAGCCTTTGACAGGCTCAAGGAGGTGATGAGCAGCTGTCCAGTGCTAGCATTACCAGACTTCATGCAGCCATTCGTTTTGGAGTGCGATGCATCAGGAGAGGGGATAGGTGCAGTGTTGATGCAGGGAGGCCACCCTATAGCTTTTGAGAGCCGGAAGCTCCTACCACATGAGCGGTTGTATGCCATATATGACAAAGAGATGCTGGCCATCATGCATGCATTGGCCAAATTCCAGCAGTACCTGGTAGGTAACAAGTTTAGGGTGAGGACTGACCACAACAGCCTCAGGTTTTTCTTAGAGTAGAAACAACTACAGGAGAGACAGCAGAAGTGGGTCAGCAAGATCCAGGCCTGCGACTTTGACATCGAGTATGTCAAAGGGAAGAACAACGTGGTGGCTGATGCACTTTCACGCAGACCAGCCACGTTGTCTCTGATGAGTTTGGACGTAGATTGGAGGGCTCGACTATTGGTGGAGTACTCCAAGGACAGGGTTTCTTGTGAGGTTTTGGATGGACAGGTGACAGATGACAGATATAGGGTGATGGATGAGATCATCTACTATAGGGACAGGATCTTCTTGACTGAGGGCTCTCAGCTCAAGAAGAAGATATTGCAGGCTTCTCACGATTCACCATTGTTTGGCCATCAGGGGTTTACCAAAACCTACAGGGCCATCAGGGAGAGGTTCTCATGGAAGGGCCTCAAGGAGGACGTACTCTAGCATGTCAGGGAGTGCGAGGTTTGTTAGCGCAACAAGGGGGAGATGAACCATTCGGTAGGTTTGTTGCAGCCTCTTCCCATTCCAGAGGGGAAATGGGAGAGTATCTCGATGGATTTCATCACAGGGTTGCCCATGGTGAAG
Source organism: Pinus albicaulis (assembly GCA_034641835.2). NCBI lineage: Eukaryota > Viridiplantae > Streptophyta > Pinopsida > Pinales > Pinaceae > Pinus > Pinus albicaulis. The sequence continues at coordinate 142,094,048 of CM076574.1, read as the reverse complement.
GGCAAAGACTGTATATTCGTCGTCGTTGATCAACTGACGAAATATGCGCATTTTTTCGCCATATCCGCACATTATATAGCAGCACAGGTGGCAGAGCTGTTCTTCAGGGACATCTTCAGGTTACATGGTCTTCCCAAGACCATTGTCAATGACAGGGACAGCCGCTTCATGGGCGGGTTTTGGTAGGAGCTTTTTCAGTTGGTGGGGATAGAGTTGACACTGAGCACTAGCTACCATCCATAGACAGATTGGCAGACAGAGATATTTAACAATTGGCTGGAGGGCTACTTGCGTAACTATGTTAGTGGGCAGCAGAGAGCATGGCTGAAGTGGCTGCACCTAGGAGAGTACTGCTACAACAACACACATCACATGACCATCGGTATGTCTCCGTTTTACGCATTATATGGTTATCATGCATTATCTTTTGTTGATGTGATGTTTGGTGCCAGCAAGGCTCCGAGAGCCAAGGACTGGATCCAAGAGAGTCAGGACATCCTCCGAGCTCTCAAGGATAACATGGCTACAACACAGAACCAACAGAAGTTGTATGCTGACAGGGGTTGGGTGGAGAGACATTTTGAGGTAGGGGACTTGGTCTACCTACGTTTGCAGACATACCGACAGTCTACTCTGAAGTAGAAGGGAGCTGAGAAGGTCAAGCCCCGTTTTTATGGGACTTACAGGGTGATATGCAGAGTTGGGCAGGTTGCTTATGAGTTGGAGCTACTTCAGGGCAACAAGATTCATAACATCTTTCACGTATTGTGCCTGAAGAAGGCACTGGGACAGTAGGTGACAGTGACAGGGGAGCTTCCGCCTATGGATGATGAGGGGCACTTGATGATACATCACTACAGTTGCTTGAGGTCAAGCAACATTTTGCCGGGGGAGACTGTAATATTCCCAATGGAAATATTAATTTTGACCAATTTTGCCTTATTATAATTGGAGCATGAATAAAGTGGGTGAAATATTAAATAACTCACTTAGGATAAAATATTTCCCTAAAGTCCACATCGTATTTGGGGAAGTGGGGCCTAGTGACCAAGTGGACAGTGCAGGGAGAGGAGGACGTAGACCACGTGGGCAGCGTGGGGCCTACCTCACGCAGTTGAGAGGGACAACGTGGGCTGAGGGGCATGTAGGAGATGGTGGGGCCTAGGGTTGAGAGAGGCCCATCATGATAAAAGGGAGGAGAGCCTCCTCATTTGATCATTCATGCTTATGCATCTTAAGCTTGTCATTTCGACTTGGAGCACGCTGGCTGTTTAGCTTGTCTGCAGTACTGTTTAGTACACCGGGTGTCTCTGTGCGGAGATCCCATCCTCAGCCCCGGGAGACTTCGAGTGCTTGATCGGGTGAGGTATTTTACCATCGTTTTGCAGGAGGATTTGTGGTTGCCTTCGCTGTGGAGTAGAGCATCTAGGGACTGCGCAGTCTTGATAGGGAGGACGCAATCCATATTGGGGGAGTCCGGATTGGTGCCATTTTGGAGGATTCGGGCCAAAGGATTGAGCAAGGGGCCAACCCTTGCCTATTGGAGATATTTGGGAGAGAGGGAGTCCCTATTTTGGAGGTTGTCATTCACCGCCAGCGTGGCCCTTGGGAGGATAGCGTAGATCCTCAACGGGGGCATTTTCGGAGGTCGAGCATTTCAGAAACGCTCTCTGGACTTTTCCGGGTATTGTGAGTAGAGGCCGATTCCAAAGTACAACATTTTCCGAGTAGGGGAGCAGCCCCAAATACTCATTTTGGTCCCAACAGTTGCAGCAGCACGGTAGTATTTTCAGCAGGTGGAGTTAGAGCAGAGAGTAGCCATTTCCTTTGACATTCTAGGAGTATTTGTACACTTGCCGGGTGCAAGTCGAGGTGCCATCATTCTGATCACCTCTTGTTCTTCTTTATATTTCTGAGTATAATAAAATGGCTTAGCATTCTCTATTTCATGTGTATCTACTTCATGGTTCGTTTCTAGCATTATATGTCTTGTTGTATGCTTTATATTATTGTCTATTTCCCTTCGGGATATTACATCTTCTCAGCTATGTATGGTACAATATGGTCCTTGATACTGTCCATAATTAGCCGCTTGGCATGCCCAACAGCATCCTTATGCTTCCGTAGGAGATCCGCATTTGTCGGTGTGGCCAGAGTCTGCTCTGCATGGTCTCTTAGATTATATGCCTCAAGGACAATCAGGATCCTTGCCTTCCCAAGGCGAAAAGTTGGAAGACGTCGACCTATCTGATCCACGCGATCCATGAGGGCCATCTTGCTCGAATGTGTCGGAACTTCCTTTTCTCTTTACTAGAGAAATGGATCTAAGGCCCTTGGTGAAACAGGCACCTTCTGCTCCCTCTAACAACTGATTTCCATCCTTGGAAATCTGCCAAATCAACTATGATTCGGCTCTCTTTGATCCTCTGATCAAACTGCAAGTTTATTTTGGCTAGAAACTCTGCGAAACAATCTTCTGTAATCTTTGTCTTGGTATTTCAAGGCTAAAAATACGAAAAACTTCACAATTTTAACCCCACGACTCTTTTGATTTTAAGCGAAAACTTGCGTTCTTTTGGATACGACATATTCGGATACGAATCCTGTGGCGGCTTCGGACAAACAGCGTTGTTTCGGCCTGCGCGATGTGTTGTGTGGGCTTGCTAGGACACGGCGGCGGACGGCCATCACCTTTCGTCTGCGTGAATGCCTGCTCACAAAGCGTTGTCCCCTTGGTCTGCGTTCTAACTGCTTTTCATTGCTACACCGCTAGAACCTTCAATCTCTTCAGCTGGTGTCCCTCCTAGATATGCAATTGCTCTGATACCATGTAGAAATTTCTGAATTTTATATCTTATGCATAAATTATTATTGTTAATCCAGTTATGTTCCTACTTATGCAAGTTATTAACTGAATAAATTCAAGTTAAAATCGAAGCAAAAAACATAATAGATCTCTACCAATCCAGATCTACAATAAGCATATGCACACATTAACAAAGTGAAATAGTTATTTCTGGACAAATAGTCCCCAGAAAAACCCAATGTGGGAAAACTGGTCTCTGGCTGCTGGAGGGTTCTATTATAAAGAATATTTTTGAATACACAAATCTGGGTTCTAGATCTGGAAAACCTGACAGAGATAATGCTAGATCTTCAGCTCACTGGCTGATCTAGGGCCAGAATAATGACTGATCCACACCCTCAAACGAGATTTACATAACTCAGCCAAGATTAGGGCCTAGAAACCCCAACGCTGCCCCTCAAAGGCTCTGTATCAGCCTCTGAAGCCCCAGAAAGCCTCAGCATCAACCTTGGACGTCCTCCAAATCCTCAGCATTGCTCCGGAAGGGACTGCGTTACTCTAGACTGGGTGATGTAGTCACTACGCTGCCCCTTAAGGGTCTCTGCGTAACTCCTGAGGGTTTCCTGCTGAAAATCACGCTGTCCTTGGAGAGATTGCGTTGTCCTTGCTGCTGTTGCTGTTGCCTTCCTCTGCGCTGTCCTTGAGCTGATCTCTACCTCTTGTGTATTCTAGACCCCGGGATGAGAGCATACCCTTGGTCTAAATTCCCCTCTTTGCAACTGAAACAGTTCTGAGTATTCTTAGCAAACCTTGCCCTAGAATCTCAGCTTAGCTTCAGTGCTCTGCCTCTGTGTGTCTTTAAAAATGACCCCAAGCCTTTCCTTTATACTTTTCTCGTTGACAAATCAATGGCCATGATCAGATCTTGAATCAATGGCTAAGATTAAAAGAAAGCTTGATCCGTGTGACTTAAGACAATTTCATCACATGTTTAATTAAATTCACTTTAATTATTTAAGTTGCCTAAGTTTTAACTTAGGAAATACATTAAAATAATTAATTAATTTAATATCTCCTAAACCAGATGAAATTTCCCAAATCCATTTCTGGGTCTTGTAGATCAAGTGTACTCTAGTCCCCCCTCAAAATTTGGGATCTAGAGCACAACTAATGCTACCCCAAATACACAAACTCTCAACAGCTGCTGCATTGCACTGTCCCTTTGAAGCCTTCTGCGTTGTTGCAGCTCTGCACTGCGTAAGCAAGTTTGCTCTGCGCTACCGAAGTCATATCAGCCTCTGCGTTGGTGCTGCTTCTACGTTGCTACTGCTCTTCTCTGCGCTGCTCCTCCTAGTCTTCAGATCTACTTCTGCTTCATCTGTGATCTATGCACCCACTGCTCCACTTGTCCCGCTACTGTCTTAAGGCTGCCGTAGCTCGCATGTGATCCAAGAGATGAGTTGCTCAAGGATCCCGCCCTACTTCTATGTAGCTCCTTTACATATCCATGTCACCCCACTTTCGTGGTTCACGAGTGCTCATGGCTGCATCATCTTCTGACCCATCATCCGCCACAACAGCCTTGGAAGAAGAGGCTTCCTTGTCCTTTTTCTTCTGAGGACAATTGCTGTTAAAATGTACCATTTCACCACACTGGAAACACTTGATCTTTAAGAGATCTTTCTTCTTCTTTGGCTGGTTCTTCGATGCCAAGGTTGCATCTTCCTCATCTTCCTTCTTCACTTTGCTCAATCCAGAGCTATACTGCTTCTTGGTGAATCTGCGGAGTTCTTCTTGACGCAGAACTGACCACAAGTTGTCCCATTCTGGGAGGTCCGCTCTGCGCAGGATACTTTGGACAAAGGTTTCTCACTCATCCGTGACTACATTAAGGGCAATCCTAACCATCACATCGTCTTCCACCTTAGCACCAGTTGCCGTTAACTGATCTCTGATTGACTGCAGTCTGAAGAGGAAATTCTCCATGTCTTCTCCCTTGGCCATCATGAATGACCTCATCTGTGTCTCGAATAGCATCTTCCTTTGGACAGATTTTCCCTCATTTAGGGAGATCAAGGCCTTCCACATCCCATTAGCTGTCTTATTCTCAGCTAAGTGTGGTACAATATGGTCCTTGATTCCATCCATAATCAGCTGCTTGGCATGCCCAATAGCCTCCTTATGCTTTCGAAGGAGATCTGGATCTGTCGGTGTGGCCAGAGTTTGCTCTGCATGGTCTCTAAGATTGTATGCCTCCAGGACTACCAGGATCCTTGCCTTCCAAACTGAAAAGTTTGAGAGGCCATCTAGCCTGTCTTGATTACGCAGTCCATGAGGAGCCATCTGCTCAGAATGTGTCGAAACTTCCTTTTCTCTTTGCTAGAGAAATGGATCTAAGGCCCTTGGTGAAATAGGCACTTTTTGCTCCCTCTGACAAATGATTCCCTCCTTGGAAATCTGCCAAATCAACTATGATTCAGCTCTCTTTGATCCTCTGATCAAACTGCAAGTTTCTTTGGTTTAGAAACTCTTTGAGAAGCTGATCTCCTCCCGCTTTTTGTCACTTGTGCTTAGGCTAAAAATCTGAAAACTTCAGAAATTTAACCCTACCAGCACCTTCTGAATTTCTGTAGCTTTTCTTCAGTCTTTTCTGGATCTGACAGATTCAGATCCACATCACACTGGCTGGCTTCAGACTGTTCCAACGCTGTTTCTGTGTTGCCTCTGCGTAGTGATTGCGTAGGCTCGCTAGTTGACAGCGTTAGACTGCGTCACCCTTCCTTCTGCGTGAATCTGCCTCTGAAAACTGCTCTGTCCCTTCAGATCTGCGTTTCTGCTGCTTTTCCAGCTACTTCCTGCAGCTAGAACCTTCAGATTATTGCTGGTGACCCTCCTAGATCTGCAATTGCTCTGATACCATGTGGAAATTTCTGAATCTTTACACTTTATGCAGAAATTATTTACTGTTAAGCTGGTTATGCTCCTCCTACTTAGACAAGTTATTAACTGAATAAATTCAAGTTAAAATTGAATCAAAACTCATAATATATCTCCACCAATCCAGATCTAGAACAAGTTCATGCACACAGAAAAAATGACACAGTTATTTCTGGACAAATAGTCCCCGAAAAAACCCAATGCGGGAAAGCCATTCTTCTGGCTACTGGAGGGTTTTATTATTAAGAATTTTCTGAATACAACAAGCCTGGGTTCCGGATCTGGAAAACCCGATAGAGAAATAATAGATCTACAACTCAATGGCTAATCTAGGGCCAAATAATGACTGTTCCGCACCCTCAAACGGGATTTACAGAACTCTGCCAAATTAGGGCCTAGAAACCCCAGCGCTGCCCCTGAAGCCTCTGCGTTAGCTGCTGAAGCCCCTCTGACCCTCAGCGCTGCTCTGAAAAGGGCTGTGTTACCCCAGACTGGGTGATGGAGTCCCTACGCTACCCCTTAGGGTCTCTGTGTAACCCCTGAGGGTTTCCTGCAGCAAATACGTTGTCCTTGAGGGACTGCGTAGCACCTGTGTAGCACAAGTTGCTGCCCTCCTGCTTCTCTGCGTTGCCTCTTTGAGCTGATCTCTGCCTCTTGCTGATTCTAGACACTGGGATCAGATCATCCCCTTGGCCTAAATTCCCCTTTCTGCAGTTGAAACACTTCTGAGAATTCTTAGCAAACTCGCCCTAGAATTTCATCTTAGCTTGGCTTCAGTGCTCTGCCTCTGTGTGTCTTTACAAATGACCGCAAGCCTTTCCTTTATACTTTTCTCGTTGGGAAACCAACGACCATGATCAGATCTTGAATCAATGGCTAAGATTAAAAGAAAGCTGCTTTTGATCTAGTGTGAGAAACAAAGACTGTTATTTGTTTAATGTTACTTTCAATTATTTCATTCTAGAAGTTTAGCTGGAAATACATTAAACTAATTAATTAATTTAATATCTCCTAAACCAGATGAAATTTCCCAAATCAATTTCTGGGTCTTGTAGATCAAGTGTACTCTAGTCCCTCCACAAAATTTGGGAGTTAGAGCACAACTGATGCTACCTCAAATACACAAAATCTCAACACACAGGCCAGTGAACCACTTACTGCCGCATTGACTAACACAATAGTAAATTCCGTTCACTAGTGATTCTTCCTTCATTTTCACACTCAACTCTTTGGAAAGGACACCACTTGAAATTTTCAATGAAAACTATAGTTTCGGTGATAGATTTTATTCCTCCTACTTATTATTTCAATACGTTATTTTTCAGAAATCTTCTGGCAAATATCGAAATAAATACTACTGCAACATTCACAAATACATATGCAAAGAAATGAACAGTAAAGGACACAAGCACAAGAATCAATCACATGTACATAGTAATTTTTGAACAATTTTCCCTGGAAAAACCCAATGCGAGAAAACCAGTGCAACAGATGAGGGTTTTATTAATTCTTCATCAAATGATATCTTTACAAGGAAAAATACTAGCAGATAAAATCTGAAACACTTGAGACAAAATTCCCGGCTCTCTCAGACAATTCTCTGATATCCTGATCAACATCTGCTGGCTCCTCTACCTGTCTGCGTGTTTCTCTGCGCAATCCCAGCGTTGGACTGCGTAAGTCTGCGTAGGGTCTGTGTGGGTTCTTTGCGCTGCAGCCCGAAGTTGCCTCCAGTGGCCCACTGCTTCCCTCTGTCCCTGACCTCGATCACTTCTGACTCCCTCTTCCTTCTGCTTCTGCAATCTCTTCGCCCTGCAACTCTCCCACTGAAATCGAATTCTCCTTAGAATCGATCTCCTTCGGGTATTGAGTGTATGCCCGACTTGTTTTCCAAATGACCCTCAAGCCTTCTTTTATAATCTTCTCGTTGGAGAACCAACAACCCAGATTAGAATTTTAATCAATGGTTATGATTAAAACTTGACTTGATCCTTGTTCTCTAGAAAATTCACACTTTGACTTATTAATAGCCTTTAATTATTTCATTTCCCTAAGTTTAGACTTAGGGTCTTCATTAAAATAATTAATTATTTTAATAAGTCGTGAACCAAGTGGAATTTCCACAAACGGTTTCTGGGTTCTTTGGAATGCTGATGTTCAAGCCTCCCTGCAAAGTTTGAGACTTGGAACACTTACGGATGCTACAAAAATCAACAGTAGGGATGCAGTCTAGTTAGAAGGGTGTTCCAGGAGGAGAGGAGAGGGAGAATTTGCAGCGGGGATTAGGTGGGGAAGCTAAGGGCTTCCTAACAGGGTGATTGCGTAGCATTTGGGGCAATTTTGCAGTGATTTAACTTGGAGAGGAGCTTTGGCCAGCAACGCAGTGGACCAAGCCCAACAGGGGCAATTTTTTGAAGTCAAGTATTCCACAATTCCTTCACGGGTTTTTGTGGGTTTCTTGAGTAGAGTCCGGTGTCCAAATCCCAGAATTTTCTGAGCGCTGGAAGCAACCCAACCAGTAGTCCAAAGTCTACAGCAACAACATTTCTGGGCAGAGCAGCGCAACACCAGAGCCATGCAGAGCCATTTGCAGAGAGGCATTCCAGCCTAGTTTGAGTTGTATTTCAGCCTACCTTGAGCAGGCCCAGGTGCACCCATTCCAACACCATTATTGTACTCAATTTCTAGCATTAATAAAATGGCTCAGTTCATGTTTTTGGCTCCAGTTTTCATGTATTGATGGTGTGATTTTTAATTGATGATGTTTTTAGTCTATTGCTGCTTTATATTACTATTATTTTCCCATTTGGGAGATTACAATAAAAAAGCCCCAAAATGATGTCTTCTCCTCCTATTTATCCTTGAGCCCCTTCTCTCTCCATGTGGTTCCCATACATCGACACCTTCTTGTCTCTCTCTCTCCACAAGTGCGTGTTGCTCCAAGGGGTGCGTATTCCTCTTGGTGTGGCGCCCACCATCAACTGAAGTTTCGATTTGCCTCCCTTCTTGTATGTTGGAGCCTCCCTTAGCCAAAATTGCAAAGTGGGGCCCTCCCAACCCAGTTTTCCAAAGTCCTCCTTAGCAAAACTCAAAATTGTGCAAAAATTGTGATTACTTAGCAAAACTGCTAATTAGAAACATCTCATTTTTTTCCTTTGTCCGTGGATCAAATTTGTTGTAAGTTTAGATAATGCTCTGGAATCCAAGTATCTACTTTAATGTGCTACGTTTTATAGCTTAATTTTCTTCTTTATCTCTACTTCAATCATTGGAGCCCAGCTTTTTGTTTGTAGAATGGCAACTGACTGCTCCTAAAACCCCTGAACTATGTGTGAAATCATGGGCATTTTGAATAATAACTTTGTTTAGGTTACTGGAAGAATATCACTTAATTGGGATGCACTCATGTCCCAGGCATCCATATGTTATAAAGTGTGGTAAGAAACATACGAGCATTGGTGTGAAGTCATTGAAGAAATGCAAGGTTAACATATGGCTGCATTTTATTTTCAAGGTTTGCATGATCAAGTTGACTCAGGCATTTCTTTTTGATTTCAGGTTTTTGCATGTATGACACCTTACACTTTAGGAAGAGCAGCATGTGTATGTCGAAAATGGCGCTATGCCATTCGGACCCCTTGTCTTTGGCGCAATGCATGCATTAATACCTGGCAGGTACAAAGTACATGGTTTATTTGAATGAAGGAATACATGCTGGCCTTTATTCATGTTTTAATTTTTGACATGCAACCACCTGCATCCTCAGATTTCTGGATTAGAAGAAAATTATAAGATTCTGCAAACTGATTTTGGAGGCTCTTGGCGTAAAATGTGGCTTCATCGTCCTCGGCTTCGTTTTGATGGTGAGTGATACCCTGATCACAATATGGAAATCAAATTGTCGGGTCTCAGTGAAATCTATATCTGAAGACATCCTGTTATGCTTGTAGCTTGGATGGAAGACCTGTGATGTTATCAACAATGGCGATGTCAAACTCTTGTAACAATAATAAAGATCTAGTTACTCTACCATTAGTAATTACTTTGTTCATTAAATAACAAATGGCAGAATGGTCAGTGTTTATAAATGTAGGATACCCAGTAATACAGTGCTGAAATTTATTAATAAAATATAGCATTTCAAGAAATTCCTTTTCATTCACCATATAGTTTAGTTTTGTAAGGGTAAGGGTCCACTAATGAAGTTGATTGCTTCTATTCTATTTTATGGGCAAGGACCACACTTATGGTTGTTTCTGATGCATATTTTGACGTATGAGATGGTAAGGACCAATTTGGTCATCTCAAAACTGGTGCTATATACAACTTTTCTTTCAAGGCTTCAAAAGTAGTTTGACACTGGTTGCTCTAAGAGAATTCTACATCTTTAAAAAGTAACATAGACATTGGAAATTCAATTTTAATAAAATTTTCAATTAAGTAATAAAAATAAGCAGCATGGACCTAAAAAAACTTTGGACATCTTTTTGTGTTTTTGATACAACAAGATGAGATACTGCTTTGATATTTTCCAGATCCACCTTGATTCTAGCAGGTGAAATGTGGTGTCCAAGGATTATCCCTTCAGTGAGTAACATATGGCATTTTTCATGACTGACGGACATGTTTGTGTATGTTCTCTGAATTGGCCAACGCCTCATCAAATGTGTTACAATAAATTGTGAAGCATCCATAATGCTTCTACACAATCGTGAATCAAATCTGAAAATATATCTAGTAAAACTTGCTGAAATGTAGCAAGTGCATTAGAAGGACCAAAGGGCAATGCTCAGTAGGAAAAGGTTTCCCATGGGCAAGTAAAAGTAGTCTTTTCTTGGTCCTTTCGGGCAAGTTGAATTTGGTTGTATCCATTGAACCCATCGAAGAAAGAGTACTTTTTCCTTGCTTATGTATCAAGGATTTGATCAATAAAAAGTAGAGGAAAACAGTCTTTGGAAGTGTTGGAATATTCACCAATACTGGGAGGGGGGTGAATCAGTTTTGGACACGTTTTAACAATTTTAATCATATCAATTAAACATTAAAGATGAACAACACCATTCAACAATGCGTAGCATCCTAGACAGTACACGAGATTTTTAAGTGGAAACCCTTCCGGGAGAAACACTGTTGATTTTTGTGTAGCATCGGGAGGTATTCCCGCATGCGAAGAGGCTTCCTAAGCCGGCCTAGAAAAAAAATTATGGAAATTAAAATAAAATAAATTTTAGTTTTGGGATGTAGGCTCAAAATGTACAAGTCGGCCTAGTTCATGAAGGGATGTGTCCATTGGGGTAAATGCACCTATTCGACTTGTATATATATCCAATGTGACATCCTCATTTGACCATTTCGATTTGATCATATCTCTTCTATATTAGCCACACATGGGAGCAAAGAAATGATGAAGTGATTGGAGTTTGGACTTGTTTTTGGCATAGATTTCTAGGCAATTATTGTAAACCTTGCTAAAGAACAATTTCTCCTAGAAGAAGAGTTGTTGGGTTTTCTCCCAAGTTTGTGTTAAAATTTGGCAGCCTCGGGACGAATTTCCCCTAAAGGGAAACCCTAAGTTCCCAAGAGCAAACCTTGGTGTCTCATAAAGAATTATATTGGTCAAAAGGAAGATTTTGAATTATTATCGTTAAAGGAAAATAATTATCATCTTGAGAAAAAGGAATATTATTGCAAAAAGTCATAAATATATATAATAAAGGGAAATGGAGGGAAAAGTGTTTAATGAAATTCAAATTTCGAAATTATGATTCCCTCCATAAGAATTCAAGGTCAGCTTCAAATCTTCATGTCGACTCCGTGGAAACATCTATATATATTCCCATTGTGTTGATCTTAAAAGTATGACTTTCTATGACATTTACGGTTATGAGATTTCAATGTATTTTTTGGGTTTCGTAAAGGTTACATCTGTTTCAGGACTTCGCTCTCACATCTAATACTCCAGGACTATGGCTCAGATCCATTACTATTTTGTACATGATTGTTCCTTTGCATTGGTTATGATCTCATCATACTCTCGCTCTTTGTATGGCATATAAATTCAAGCATGGATATCTTCAGTTCTCTCGCTCTGATCCCTTGCATGGGCACAATACTCGCACTTTGGTATGGCCCGATGATGGCTTGCTACTGTGGTTGGTATGGCCCGACGATGGCCCGCTACAGTGGTTGGTATGGCTCGGTGATGGCTCGCTACAATGGTCAACATGGTCTAGGTAGCCTGCTCGCTCAATGGTTAGCATGGCCCAAGTGGCCCGACAACATTGGTTATGGTGGCCCAGGGTGGCCTGGTCTAGTTTGGTTGGTATAGCCCAGGGTGACTTGGTGCAGGTTTGTTAGTATGGTCTAGGGTGGCTAGGCATGGTTCTGTGGTTACAAGATAGCTTATGCAATAGTGTTATGGAAAAATCCTTCCTGGACTCATTTGATTATAGAATGTAAGTTCACAATCGAAGTTGTGAACTAACTTGGAGTGGCCGTAAGAGGCATGATGTTTTGATATATCTCACTATGGATGTACTTTGTATCTCAGTTGAACAATTGATGAATCTCTAATAGAAGAAAAAGAATTGAATTCTAGGTTTTCCCCCTTCTGGGATTTTTCTCTGGTTTCTGACCATGTAATATTCCTTTTTCTGGTGTTCCTTATGACATGGTTAGGATGGACTCTCAGAGTTGGGGGCAGACAGGTCACAAGTGCAGGTTTGTGTCATTAGCGGGCCCAGGGGCTTTTTGGAGGAGTTTTGAGGAGTTTCTATGAGGACCGATGGCATTCGCTTGGTATATTCCATCATCTGCACAGTTTGCCTTTCATTCCAGTGCATTCCAATAACTTTCGGAAAACTGAGTTATTTTTGGGCTTAACTCAATTAATTGCACTCATGGTGGCATTTAGGGAGGAATACATGATAGAACACCTGAGCGTAGTAGCTCGTTGGAACCAAAACAAGAATATCTACATGATGGGATGGCTGGACATGAGTTTCAGTAACCTGAGGAGACATGGTGGTCGATTTACTCTTTTCCCGCATTAAAAATAATATTTTAATTTGAATACAAGAGAGAAAAGTACCCCATGATTAAAATAATAATAAAATAGAAGGCTCTAGAGGAATCCATAAGATTTATAAAAAAAGAGGAGGAGACCATTGGAGACATCTTGGATTTGATATCTTTTCTTGTATGTGAGGTTGAGAACCCGATTCTCTACTCCATTGGTAGCCCCAGGATGGAAACCCTCGGGTCACTGAGAGAGATTGGGCAAGTTCCCAACTCCCCTTGGTGAATCCATCCTGAATTCATAGGTGAGATTAGTAGTGCCATTTCAAGTCAGTTCGGAGGCCGGTTCAGTGCAACAGATTATATTGAAGGCCAACTTTCCATCTTAGCCATTTTGGGGTAACCCCAGTTTGCCATTTATAATAAAAAGTTGAGATTCTTCCTATTCAATGTGTTAATGGATTGCAGTGCCCTATTTGTTTTTATTTTACATGGCAATCTTCTGTTAATAAAATGTTGATTTTATTAACAGAAATTTGGTCGAAATATCCCGTCTGGAATATTACAGTGGTATAAGAGCTGTGGATCCTGCCAGCCTGAGGGTCTATTGCAAAACAACTTCAAAGAAAATCAAGGGTGTCAGGAGAACTAGTTTTTGGAAAATTTCTAGTGCCAAAGGTAGATCAAAATTGTTGAAGATTTTGTAATATCCCCAATGGGAAATAAACAGTAATACACAGAAATGCAATAAACAGATATATAGAACAAAATGCCGGAACCAGAATGTGGAACAAATACACATAAAATGCCAGAACACTAAGCCATTTTATTAATCTGAGAATACATGCATATGGGTACAAAGATAATCAGAATGAGTGCACCTATCCTTGCCCTAGGCAAGTGGAGACCCTCTCAGAACAAGAAATGGCTGCAATAGAGACTGCGTCCTAGCTGGCTGGAGAAACTGTCGTAGAAAACTGCTGCTGCAATGAACTGGAACTAGGGGCTGATCCCCTCACTGGAATAAGCTGAAAACTGGAAGGCTAGCTGATCTCAACCCTCCGGACAAAACCCAGAAATCGTGAAGCAAATGCTCCACCCCCGAATCTGCTCCAAATAAACCCTCTCCAGAGAAAACGTTGTCTCTCCCAGTGACAGCGCAGAAGCCCAAGAAAACGCTGGCAAAAAGGGCTGAATCCACCTGCAAACCCTCCGGATGAAATAGCAAAACTCCTCAGGGCTGGAAAACGCTGAAATCTCTGCCAAATCCCCACACAACAAACCTGCTCACAATAACTGCGTCCTCCCTAGCTGGGACTGCGTCCTCTCTCCTAGACTGCGCAGTCACAAAAAGGGGCAACTCCTCTGCAAAACGTTCACCAGAAAACTGCTGCAAATCACCACTGAAACTGAAGGAAAACCTTGCTCGAGCAGGCACTCGAAGTCCCCCGGAGCCAAGGGTGAGATCTCCGATCGGAGACACTCAGTTTGCACTAAACAGTGTTGCAGATCGACTAAACAACCGGCGTGCTGAAGTAGACAGAAGTCTAGCTCTCAATATCAATATCATATCAACAATGCCAAATGGAGTGGAAACCCCACCTTTTATAGTGCTAAACTCCCTCCAAAACCTTAACTGCGTCCTTCACCCTCCTTGGCCTGCGCAGTTACCTTAAGGTCAGCGTGAGGCCTCCCCTCATACACGTGTGGACCCCCAAGGCCACCCCTTTAAGTTACAACGTCAATCAACTAGGAAAGCACTTTATTTTATAAAGTGAGATGACCCCTCTTATTTCTCACTTTATTTATTATTTTTAGCTAAAGCGGCAAAATTAAACAAAATGAAATATTCCAATTAGCAATGCTAATTAGTAATATTGCCGCATTTTCTCCTGTAGGCCATCTCTTATTTAAATATTCGACAATTTTATTTCAGATTGTTGAATCAATAATTGGCCGTGAGATTGTCACTTGTGTATTATACAAATTGTTTTTGAATTAATGTTGTCCAAAGAGAAATTGGTTCAAAATTTTCCTGAAGGGGCTGTAAGCTAATTTGGTCAAATTCTAATGGTGGGCCGTGGCTTATTATTTTAACATTTAAACTGGCCATGAAATTATTAAAGTGTGCAAGTTCTAAAGTCAAATGAGGCCATGGTTTAATTTTTGTTTCAAAGCCCAAATTTCATGAAATTATTTCCGTCAAAGGTTTTTCAAGAGAGCACAGGCTCGAGCTCTGGACGTAATGGTGCCGAGTTTCCTTTGAACATCTAGATCGATTCTATCAACACAAAACAACAAATTGGGGCCGAATTTGTTCAGGTTAAAGAGGGCCGAAATTACTCTTAAGTGGGCTGAGTTTCTTTGACTTGAAGAGGACCGAATTCCATTTGAAAAGGAATCGAATTCTCTTAAAGATCCTGGACATACATCTCTGAGCGTAATTATTTGCAACTCCTGGGATGATTTCTGAAGGTGATTATAAGTTCTGAAGTTCATTACTCTTGGCCGAGTTCTGCTCTCAAAGGACCAGGTTTCAGCCGAGTTCACTTCTGTAGGAGAGACCCAGTTCTTCTAGCATTTCTGGTTGAGTTTCCTTGTGGATGGGACTGAAATTCTCTTCAGGCTTTGGACGTAAGCTTGGGGCCGAGTTACTCTTTTATTGCTGGCTGAGATTGTCATTACATAGAGTCATATATACATTCTAAGTTGCAGATCGAGTTCCTCACTGTGTGTGGCTGAAAGGTAAAGAAGGGATGGATAAATAAGTTGAGTTTTAAAGAGGACGAGTTGCTGTCCAAAAGAAGTCGATTTTCCTTCTGAAGTGTGCCCAAATTTGCTTATGAGACCAAAATTCCTTGCTAAAGTCATGGTCACTGAAATCTCCGTTTATCTTGGTCCAACGCCACTACTGGAGCTACAGGAAGGAAGACCTCAACGCTCAGAAATATCTAGCATCGGAAAGTATCAGGTTCTTCATATATCTATGCTGTGATCATTATTTCTATATATAGATCTGAAGTCATGTTGTTGTGTCTCATATTTCTTGGGTTGGTCTCTGTAAATTCTGAATATTATGTGAATGAAATACTGTTGAAAGCATTTTCTGGGTGACTACTTGATTATATTGACTATTCATCGAAATAAATACAATAAACTTCACCAAGAACAGTGTTCCTGCCATATGTTTGACAAAAGTTCTCACTCAGAAACTTATAAAGGTAGAGATGGTCCTAGTCATTCTCAAGCGGGGATCTTACAGAAGGTTGTTCTAAAGTGTTTATTCAGCATATTATCTGTTTGTGATTCCTCTGCGTTCAACTACTCAAGTCTGGTCAAGTTTCTTATATTATCTGCGTATCATCTATCAGCTGGACAAAACTGAGATTACTTACTAAATGCTATTTTACCTGGTCCGAGATTTGGCAACTGGGCAAAGTGTCTTCAGCAAAATTTGGGAATATCACTCTCTGGAGTGGTGCCTGAACTTTACGAAACATTCTATTGGAAGCCATCATATTACCAGGTTCTTCCTTTCAGATAAATATTGTAGCCATACACTTGCTCTGATAACTCTGAATTTCTTAAGTTCTGATATTATGAAGTTTTGCACAGTGAATATACAATGAGCTGTCTTGAGTTGTTTTCCGCTTGAAAATGCTTGGTGTCTAATGTACTATTTTCCTGAGCATTACTCCATAGTGGGTGAACAATATTCCCCGAGCCTAATTGCAGTATCCAACTATGAGAACACCAAACCCTTTGACATAAAGCATCGCTGAAACTTTAATTATAGACTCAGAAAATTATTAATAGGTTGAGTGAATTGTATATTCAATCCTTCTCAGTCACAAAATTTCAAGTTGAAGTCTTAGTCCTGAGTTGTTATGTTGTGTCTGAGTGGTCATACTGCCATAAGATGGCGTGAGCTGAGGTTGTCTATATGTTGCCTATTGAGTCAAACCTTGTTGTTGTCAATTAATGTCTTAAAGGGTGAGCAGAATTGGCTGCTAGAGTATATCTGCATCTACATGTGAAAATTTCAATCTAGAAAATATTTCTGCAGTGATAGATTTATTTCTCCTACTTATTATTTCAATAAATTATTTATGGAAATCTTCCAGTAAATTTTGAAATAAATACTACTGCAACATTCACCTAAGTATATGTAGATAAAGGAGCAGTGAGAAACATAAGCATAAGAATCAATCACATGTACACACTTATTTTTGGACAATTGTCCCCTGAAAAACCCAATGCGGGAAATCGGTGTAGCAGATGAGGGTTTATATATTATTCTTGAGCAATGAAATTCTTTACAAGGAAAAGACTGGCAAACTTCTTTAGAAAACACCTGAGATAAATTCTCCAGAACCCTCTAGAGATTTTTTGACACCCGGAAGACCCACTGCCTCCCTCTATGTCACTTTGCGTGCTTCTCTGCGCAGTCCCTGCATCAGATTGCGTCACTCTATGTGGGCTCACTGCGCTGCTTTCTGTGGCCCTCTGCGTCCTTCTCTCTTCGACCTTTGTCACTGCTGACTCCCTCTATTTTTTCTGCCTCTGCAACTCTGCCTTGCAACTCTCCCTCTGAAATCAAATTCTATTCCTTCAGAATCGACTTCCTTCGGTTTACTGAATGTATGCCCGGCTTACTTTCCAAATGACCCTCAAGCTTTCTTTTATAATCTTCTCATTGATGAATCAACGACCCAGATTAGAAGTCTAATCAATGGCGAAGATTAAAACTTGACTTGATCTTCGTACTTTGTTTTATTAATACCCATTAATTATTTAATTTCCCTAAGTTTAAACTTAGGGTCTACATTAAAATAATTAATTATTTTAATAAAACATAAACCGAGTGGAATTTCCAAAAACGGTTTCTGGGTTCTTTGGAATACTGATGTCCAAGCCTCACAAATTTTGAGACCTGGAACACTTTCTGATGCTACGAAAATCAACACTCCCTCTTAGCGAGGAAAGTGTTCTAGCAAAATGCCTTCTGCATGCTGCTCTGGCTTGAAGCATCCTCTGCGCTGCTGATGCCTGGCTGTTGCACCTCACCTGCTGTGTTGCTGCCTTATGTACTGCTTCCCACGACATTATCACTGTCACTGCCTCATCTGTATTGCAGCTCCCTCTGAATCCTGAACCTATCCATTCCTGCTACTAAAATGGATTCTTGATCATCCCCATTTTTTCTCTGAAATAGACAAAATTAGTCTTTCCCAGAGCTTTCGTGAGGATATTTGCCAGTTGTTCTCCTGTAGGAGTGTACTCCAATTGTACAACTCCTCTTTGGACACAGTCTCTGATGAAATGACACCTGATGTCAATGTGCTTCGACCGATCATGAAACACGGGATTCTCAGAGAGCTTGATGCAACTCTAATTATCACATAGAATGTTGGTCGCCTCCATCTTCTCCTTGAGTAAGTTCACAAGCAATTTCCGAAGCCATATGGCCTCACACAAAACTATGCTTGCTACCATATATTCAGCTTCTGCGGAGCTAAGGGCCACGAATTTTTGTTCCCTGCTGCACCAGGAGGTCATCCCCGATCCAACACTGAAACAATACCCACTCGTACTTTTCCGATCTACTGGGTTCCCAGGCCAATCTGAGTCAGTGAACCCACTCAACTTGATGCTATTGCCTCTGGTGTATTTCAGTCCAAGGTCGATTGTTCCTTGTAAATATCTGAGAACATGTTTGGCTGTTGCCTAATGAACCCTCCGAGGTTCCACCATGAACTGACTGAGAGTATTGACAGCATAATAGATGTTTGGTCTAGTGTTTACTAGATACATCAGAGAACCTATGAGCTTCCTATACAATGTAAGATCAACCTCATCATCTTTAGACATGTCAATTTTCTTCCAGTTGGTAATCATTGGAGTAGCCATGGGTCTACAGTCCTCCATCTGAAATATTTTCAGAAATTCTGTAGTATATCTTCTTTGACCAAGGAAGATCTCACCCTTCTGCTGCCAAACTTCTAACCACTATGGAGGTTGCGCCTACGGATGATGAGGGGCACTTGGTGCTACAACCAAAGGCCATCTTGGACACTCGGGAGAGGCATTTGAGTAGCCGGATGGTGAAAGAATATCTGATCAGATGGCGAAACCTTCCAGATGAGGATGCCACTTGGGAGGGGGAGAAGATCCCGCAGCATCCATCTTTGGAGTTGCTTGAGGACAAGCAACATTTTGGTGGGGAGGACTATAATATTCCAAATTAGCAGTCAGCTAATTGGAATATTAATTTTGTCAAATTTTCCCTTTTTCTAATGTTAACTGAAAATAAGATGGGTGAGGGTGACCCACAAATAAAATTTCTAACTAGATCTGTAATATGCCAAACATGATATTTTAACTAAAATTGCAGAAATAAACTTGAGCAGCAAAATAAATGGAAATATATACACAGCCACAAATAGTACACAATGGATGCCAATAAAATCACTGAGCCATTTTATTAATCCATAGGAAAAAGTACATCAACATGAAGGAACAACGGAACCTAAGCTTGCCAAGCAAGTGGAGCAAAACCCAGAAGATCTTTGGATCAACTGATGAATGACGCTGGCTTTGATGTAGATGGCTTAGCGAGAAGACTGTTGCAAATCGGCTACGACAAAACTGACCTCTCCAAACTCCATTGAAGCACTGTGAGATCTCTGAGAGAAACCTCCTCAAGAGTATTGGGTTTCCGTCCAACACTCGACAAATCACCCGAGGGTTTCCGTCCCGGGGCTACGACTGAAGTAGAGAACCACGTTCTCAAACCTCTCATACACAAGAAAATGATCTACTCCAAAGATGTCCCTCAATGGCCTCCACCCTTCCTTTTATAGATCTCTTGGATCCTTCTAGAGCCTGATTTAATTATTATTTTATTCATGGAGCACTTTTCCCTCTTATTAAAATATTCCTTTTTAATGTAGAAAAGGGTAAATCGGCTACCATGTCTCCTCTGGTCACTGAAACTCGTGTCCAACCGTCCCATCATGTAGGTATCCTCATCCCGGTTCCAATGAGCTATTACACTAAGGTATTCCATCATGTATTCCTACCGGAATGCCACCTTGAGTGTAATTAACTGAGTTAAGCCCAAAAATAACTCAATTTTCCGAAAGTTGTCGGAATGCAGAATGCACTGGAATGAAAGGGAAGCTGCTCAGATGATGGAATACATCAAGCGAATGCCACCAGACCTCATACAAACTCCTCAAAACTCCTCCAAAAAGCCCCTGAGCTTGCTGATGACACCAACCTGTACCTGTGACCTGGCTGCTCCTAACTTTGGAAGTCCAACCTAACCCTATTGTAGGTGACACCAAAAAAGGGAATATTACAGACCTTCTGCCCCAAGATTGCTTTCCCTCAAGCAATCCAAATATGTGGGCCACTGTGTTGGCCCGCTGCGACTGAAACCCAATGCCCAAAACCCATACAAACCCACTGGTGCTACTATGTGCTTGTGTCAAGCCATCCGGAATAGACCCCTCAATGTCGGGATCCCAAATTGATCTCTCACTGTACCTATCATCAAACAATCCTCCCGGATCCCAACGCCACCATGGTGAATCATCGCCCAAGTCCCACGGCTCGGACTGCACACTACCTTTGGCTATAGTTGATGCTCTATGAGGTGAAGACCATGACTCCTGCTATGCTGTAGCTATGACTGTGTAAGCTGCCCCACCAACTGTGTACCAACTCATCACCTCTCTCCAATCCAACCCCTGACTCATTCCAATGTTGATCCTGCTCTCCTGAAACCAGGATGGAATGTTGAAGAAACGTCGATTTGTGCCCCACTGCCAACTGGAATCTGTATCATCTGCCATGTCTAAGGGCCCTTACTCCGCTGTGCTCCCTACGAAGAAGATCGTACCATCAAGAGGGTACCAACTCATGATCTCCCGCCAATCTATCCTGGAAAAAAAATCCAATGAAGTGACAACTGTATACGGAATATGCCTGGGGTGTTGTTGCCAGTTCGTAATCAACTCATGCTACTCTGTCTTGTCTGCCGATGAGATCTGCCTGTAGAAGAACGCCCCTCCTTCTATAATGGGCCAAAGTGGGAAAGATATGCTGCAAGCCCCATGATGTACTCCTAAAGAGTGCTACTCCCTGAAAGTATTGCAGCTCTGCTGACTGCGTGTGCATCTATCTGCACCTCATCAGTGTGTCAGCCCAAAGATGGATGCTCCACCATCTCCAACAACTCCTCCCTCTCCTGATCATGAATATAATGCTCCTGCTTGTGAAAATTCTATAATGGAGAATTCTATTGCAACTACTTATTAAATTTCCTCTATTGCATTGTCAAACACAATTATTTAACATTTCTCGTGTTAAATAACATGATAAAATATGCTATAGACTTCATGAGTAACAAATCACATATAAAAATAGCACAAGTAATCATACATAGACACCGTTATTTTTGGACAATTGTCCCCGGAAAAACCCAATGTGGGAAAACCAGTGTAGCAGATCTAAGGGTTTCTTTATTATGCAGAAATTCTGAGTACAAATGTTTGATTGTAAATGTCAATCAATCACCTGAAGAATTCTGATGAGAAAAGACTGAGTGAGACAATACTCACATCACCATTTGAATTCCGGTACTGACCTGCACCCACACTGACTGGCTCTGCGTGATTTTTGCGCAGTGATTGCGTCACTCACGCTATCATTGCATCACTTCTTCTGTTGCTTGTTGTGGCCGTTTCTGTGCTTGCTGCTGTATGAGACTAGAGTGCTCCTTCCTTCCCGAAATGTCCTCCTGACACTGGATGAACCCTTAGCTGCCCCTGCAACAGAAAACGAAACTCCCTCTACTTCTTTGCACTGGCCCAGCGTAATTGTTGCTAGGATAACTCTGCGCTGATGCTTTGGCTCCTCTCTCACTCCTCTTCATGCACTCTCTATGCTTCAAAAAATCTCCCTCCTGGAGATTTCACCTTCCCCTCTTCACGCACTCTCTATGCTTCATAAAATCTCCCTCTGCAAATGAGAACCACTTCGATTCTTCCTCTCCCTGAAGAAATCGAACTCTTGATTCTTTCTTCGTCTAATGTGTCTTTTCATAGGCCCCTCACCCTCCTTATATTCTTCTGTTGAACCTTCAACGACCAAGATTAAACATAATCAAGGGCTAAGATTAATTTGGAGGTGATCCATGATTTTTTCTAGAAGATTCACACTAAGTTTAATTAATACCCTTTAATTAATCAGTTTCCCTAAGTTTACACTTAGGAAAACATTAAAAAACGATTAATTATTTTAATTAAACCATCTCTAAGTGGAATCTTCCAAAATCCTTTCTGGGTATTATGGAATACATGTGTCTTAGCCCATATACAAAATTACAAGGCGAGAGCACATCTGATC
The DNA here is from genome assembly GCA_034641835.2 of Pinus albicaulis. Taxonomy (NCBI): domain Eukaryota; kingdom Viridiplantae; phylum Streptophyta; class Pinopsida; order Pinales; family Pinaceae; genus Pinus; species Pinus albicaulis. The sequence continues at coordinate 142,071,874 of CM076574.1, read as the reverse complement.
ATACCATAAATCAACACTCCCTCTTAGCGAGGAAAATGCTCTTAGCAAAACAACTCAATGTGTTGATGTTCTGACTTCTGTAACATCTGTTGCTGTGCTGTTGATGCTGCTCACCAACATTGCACAAGAAATGTTGCATTTGTACTGCTGCTGACTCTGCTTACTACTGCCAACTTCCACTGTACTGCAACTCCCTCCTTCAGCTCGCTGAGGATCCATTTCTTACTGAAATGGATTTTCAGTCATACCCAGATGTTCCTTGAAATGAGTGAATTTAATTCTCCCCAGAGCCTTAGTGAGTATATCTGCTATTTGTTCGCCTGTGGGAATGCACTGGAGTTGTACTGCCCCATGCTGAACACAGTCTCTGATAAAATGACATCTGATGTTAATATGTTTGGACTGATCATGAAATACTAGATTTTCGGAGAGTTTGATACAACTTTGATTGTCACAGTAAACGCTAGTTGGCTCCATCCTGCTTCTGAATAGACTCACAAGGAGTTTTTGAAGCCATATTGCTTCGCATGTAGCTGTACTAGCTACCATGTACTCTGCTTCGGATGTGCTCAATGCTACTGGCTTCTGTTTCCTGTTGCACCAGGACACCATTCTTGATCCAACGCTGAAACAATACCCAGAGGTACTTTTTCTGTCCATTGAGCTACCTGCCCAATCTGCATCTGTGAATCCACCGAGTCTGACATCCTCTCCTCTGCCATATCTGATACCGAATCTCATTGTTTCTTGTACATAACTCAGGACGTGCCTTGCTACGGCCCAGTGCACTCTTTTGGGTTCCACCATGAACTGACTAAGAGTGTTTTCAACAAAGCAAATCTCTGTTCTGGTGTTAACCAGATACATGAATGACCCGATGAGCTGTCTGTATAATGTGGGGTCTACCTCTGTATCTTTTGATGCATCTATCCTTTTCCAATTGGTGATCATGGGTGTGGCCATGGGCCTGGAATCCTGAATTCTGAACCTCTTCAGAATTTCCAAGGCATACCTCTCCTGTCCCATGAAGATATCTCCCTCTTCCTAACAAACTTCCAATCCTAGGAAGTAGTGCATCAACCCCAAATCCTTCATGTCGAATTCAACTTTTAGATTCCGTTTGCAATCCTTGATGAGCCTAGATGATCCTATGAGAAACAAATCATCTAAATATAGTACTAGTACCAATGGCTCATCCTCTACCAACAAGTAGTAAAGATTGGAATCCGCATCACTCTTGATAAATCCCATCTTCTGCAAATAGCTATCTATCTGACCATACCACATTCTCGGAGCTTGCTTAAGCCTGTATAGGGCTTTCTTTAATCTACATACAAGAGACCTCCTTTCATGAGTCTCAAAACCCTCTGGCTGTTCGATATATACCTCTTCCTCAATTTTTCCATTCAAGAACGCTGTCTTGACATCCATTTGATGAATCTCCCATCCCATCTGTGCAGCTAAAGATACGACAGCCCAGATGGAGGTATATCTGGCAACTGGTGTGAAGGTCTCCTCATAGTCAATGACTTCCTTCTGAGCATACCCTTTTGCCACGAACCTTGCCTTGTATTTCTCTACACTGCCATCTGCAGCGTACTTGATCTTGTAGATCCAACGTGATCCAACAACTGATTTGCTCTGAGGTCTGGGTACAACTTCCCAGACATCATTTGTCATGATAGAAGCATACTTTTCTATCATGGCATCTACCCATACTTGGTGTTGAACAACTTTCTAGAAGCTGGAAGGTTCCTCTACTTGAGCCACCAAGGCCTGGTACCTGTCAGAGGTCTGTGCTATCTCTTCCCGTTCCTGGGAGTCCCAATAAATTTTTTAGCGTCCCTCAGTATTTGCTGAGCTTCCCTGCCGATCCGACCACTGGTGGAAGGTTGCTCTCTCAATTCTTCCTCCTGATATAACGGCTCCTTTGACTAAGTATCTTCTTGATCTTCCTCTGTGAAAATGTTAGTACTTGTCCTTGGTACCAAAGTCTGTCTTCCTGTCTGTTCTTCTTAGTGCCCCTGTTGTTCTTGGACGAAGGGAACGTCTGCAGTTTGATCCTCTGCTGTCGTATCACACGATTTTTGAAATGCTCTATCCTCCATGAACTTACCATTGCGTCTTATCACAACCTTCCTACTGTCAGGAATATAGATCCTATATGCCTTGGAGGTGTCACTGTATCCTACAAGATACCCCCTTTCTGTCATTTGATCTAGCTTGCTTCTCTTCTCGCTGGGTACATGACAGTAAGCCATGCTACCAAATATCTGAAGATGCCCTACCTCCGGTTTCTTCCCTATGAAAATTTCCTTAGGAGTCTTCTTACTCAAGGCTCTATGAGGTGTCCTATTTTGGATATACACTGCTGTATTGCAGGTTTTAGCCCATAAATATCAGGGTAAATCAAGGTCAAATAACATGGCCTTGGCTGCTCCTACAATTGTCCCGTTCTTCCGTTCTGCCACACCATTCTGCTCTGGATTGTATGGCGTAGTCGACTCTCTCCTGATGCCCTCCTTTGCGCAGAAATCTGTGAAGTCTCCATCTATGTATTCCCCACCATTATCTGAACGCAATGTCTTGATCTTCTTCCCCATCATGTTTTCAAGAAGAGCCTTGAATTCTTTGAACTTTTCAAAGGCTTCATCTTTTGTCTTCAGGAAGTAGATCCAAGTCTTCTTGGAGTGATCAACAATGAATGTGACAAAATATTTGCCACCTTTGAGAGCATTAATGGACATTGGTCCATAGATATCTATGTGTATCAATCCCAAAATGTTTGCTGCCCTGTTTTCACTTTTGGGAAAAGTTGCCTTAGCGTACTTCCCAAGTACGCATCCTCGGCATACATCATCATGCTCCGTGCTGAGAACAAGTACCCCATCAACTGTTTCTCCGAGCATCTTCAATGCACTTGATGCAGGTGCCCCATTCTTCTATGCCAAAGTTCATTCAACCCTTTCTTTTCTTCGAGATTACTACTGACTAGTGGCATCAGAGTTTTGATCTGCAACTTGTATAGTCTGTTGCTTCCAACTGGGATGCTTGACATATACTTTCTTTCCGGTAAAGTGTATGTCATACCCTTGGTCCTGCAACTGGGATACTGAGATTAGGTTCATCCCAAGCCCTGGCACATGTAGTACATCCATGATCTTGACACTGGTTCCGGCTTTTGTTTGAAACACTACAGATCCTCTCCCAACTGGAGTGCACTTCGTGCTATTGCTCATAGTGATCCGGAAGTTCATCTGCTCTCCCCTATAGCTCGAGAAGTATTCTCGTACTCCAGTCATATGAGTTGAAGCCCCGCTATCAATATACTAGATTCGTGCAGATGCTGAACTTGCTAGGTATGTATCATCCTCTTTTAACCTAGAGGATAAAACATCTAAGTCTGTCATACTTATCTGTGCTTTCTTCTCTCTGTGCTGCATTCCCTTTCTTGACCTTGCTTCCTTTGGATCTGACATCTCTGATACCATGTGAAAATTCTATAATGGAGAATTCTACTGCAGCTACTTATTAAATTTCTTCTATTGCATTGTCAAACAAAATTATTTAACATTTCTCGTGTTAAATAACAAAATAAAATATGCTGCAAACTTGACAATTAAAAAATCACATATAAAAATAGCACAAGTAAGCACACATAGACACCGTTATTTTTGGAAAGTTGTCCCCAGAAAAACCCAATGTGGGAAAACCGGTGCAACAAATCTGAGGGTTTATTTAATATGCAGAAATACTGAGTACAAATGTGTGATTGTAAATGTCAATCAATCACCTGAAGAATTCTGATGAGAAAAGACTGAGTGAGACAATTTTCACATCACCATTTGAGTTATGGCACTGACCTGCACCCACACTGACTCGCTCTGCGTGATTTCTACGCAGTGACTGCGTCAGTCACGCTGTCACTGTGTCACTGCTTTTGCTGCTTGTCGTGGCTGCTTCTGTGCTTGTTACTGTATGAGACTAGAGTGCTCCTTTCTTCCCGAAATGTCCTCCTGACACCGGATGAACCTTCAATTGCCCCTCCAACAGAAAACAAAACTCACTCTGCTTCTCTGCACTGGTCCAGCGTAACTGCTGCTAGGGCAACTCTGCGCTGATGCTTTGGCTCCTCGCTCACTCCTCTTCATGCACTCTCTATGCTTCAGAAATTCTCCTTCCTGGAGATTTCACCTTCCCCTCTCTGCAAATGAGAACCACTTCGATTCTTCCTCTCACTGAAGAAATCAAACTCTTGATTCTTTTTCCGTCTAATGTGTCTTTCCATAGGCCCCTCACCCTCCTTATATTCTTCTGTTGAACCTTCAACGACCAAGATTAAAACATAATCAAGGGCTAAGATTAATTTGGAGGTGATCCATGACTTTTTGTAATATTCCTAATTAGCAATGGCTAATTGGAATATTCGATTTTTCTCAATTTTTCCTTCTATAGTTTATTTATAAATAAAAAGGTGAGTAAGGGGGGACATAACTCACTTTGGGAATAAAAGTCACTCCCTAGTAGCACAACGTTGTAACTTAAAGGGAGCCAAGGGGGGCCAAGGACCACGTAGAGAGGGGGCCCACGTATACACTTGGAGGGACTGCGCAGATGGAGAGGAGCACGTGGCAAAAGGGAGGCTACGTTGGAGGAGATGGGCCTTAGGGTTTTGAGAGAAGCCAACATTATAAAAGAGAGAGGAGCCTCCTCATTTGGTCATTCGATTATTATGCATTTGAGCTAGTCACTTCGACTTCTTGAGCACACTGGCTGTTTAGCCTGTCTGCAGCACTGTTTAGTGCATCGAGTGTCTCCGTTCGGAGATCTCACCCTTAGCCCCAGGAGACTTCGAGTGCCTGCTCGGGCAAGGTAGTTTCATCAGTCTTTTGCAGGAGGATTGATTTGTGGGAGTTGCGGAGGAGCAGTGCATTTGGTGACTGCACAGTCTGAGAGGGAGAACGCAGTCTCTTTTGGTGGGAGCTCCGGAGTGGGATTGTTTGGAGGATTTGAGCTTGGAAATTGAGCAAGGGACCAGCCCTTGCATATTGGAGGATTTTGGCACAGTCTTGGGCAGAGTTTTGGAGTATTCTCTTCAGTGGCAGCGCAGAGCCTTGAGATATAGCGTAGATCCTCAAGGGGGTGATTTTCGGGGGTCAGCTATTTTTGAAAATCTTTCTGGGCTTTTCTGGGTTTATTAAGCAGAGGCTGATTCCAGAGTTTCAGAATTTTCTGAGAAGGGAAGCAGCCCCAAATCCTCATTTTGATTCTAGTAGTAGCAGCAGCACAGCAGTTCTCCGGCAGCTTGGACGCAGTTCAGAGAGAGGCCATTTCCTTATCATTCTGAGTGTATTTCTTCACTTGCCTTGTGCAAGTCGAGGTGCCATCTTTCTGATCACCTCTTGTACTCTTTCCATTACTCAGTATAATAAAATGGCTTAGCATTTCTCTCAACATTTCTTGAGTATTTGCTTATATTCCATGTATAGGCTATTGTATGCTTGCACTATTGTTATCTTCTCTTTGAGCATCCGAGCTACTATACCACTTGTGTGTGTTTTTCCCCGATACTCTTAGACAGAGTCTGGAAAGGGCCAGGTAGCCTCCAGATCTCGTCCTCTTTCCAGAGGCAACTTATCTGGTAAACGCCCTCCTAGTCCATCTCTGGTTGGAGTTTGCTTGTGTTTGAGGGATATCCCTGAAAGGGATCTACACTTTTTCTAGAAGATTCACTGTAGTTTACTCACGGCTCTTTAATCAGTTTCCCTAAGTTTACACTTAGGAAAACATTAAAAAACGATTAATTATTTTAATTAAACCATCTCTAACTGGAATCTTCCAAAATCCTTTATGGGTATTATGGAATAAGTGTGTCTTAGCCCATATACAAAATTACAAGGCTAGAGCACAATTCCCAATTAGCCTTGCTAATTGAATATTTTCATTACACTTACTACTTGTTTAGAAATAAATAATAAATAAAGTGAGAAATAAGAGGGTCACTACCTTATAAACAGCAGCTTCTGCTGATTAATGAAAGATAACTTAAAGAGGGGGCCTTGGGGGTCCACACGTATATGAGGGGAGGCCTCACGCTGACCCAAGGGTAACTGCAAGGTGAAGGACGCAGTTAAGTTTTGGAGGGAGTTTGGCATTATAAAAGGAGGGGTTCTCACCTCATTTGGACATGCATATTTTGATATTGATATTGAGAGCTAGACTTTTGTCTGCTTTAGCACGCCGGTTGTTTAGTCGGTCTGCAGCACTGTTTAGTGCACGAGTGTCTCCGGTCGGAGATCTCACCCTTAGCCTCGGGGGACTTCGAGTGCCTGCCCCGGTAAGGTTATTTCTGGTTTCACCCTTAGCTTCGGGGGACTTCGAGTGCCCGCCCTAGTAAGGTTATTTTCTGAGTAACAACCTTCAGTTTCAGTGGGAATTGGTAGCCGTTTCAGGTGGAGATTTGGAGAGGAAGAAGCCCTCTTGTGGTCGCCAGTTGAGGAAGAAGGGACGGGTTTCCAAAGTCTGAGGACGCGCATTCACTTAGAAGGAGGACGTCGTTCGGTGTGAGGACGCAGCCTCCGCTCAGAAAGAAGGGAAACGTCAACCTGTGAGGAGGAAGGACGCATGTTGTCTAATTCGAGGATTGTCTGCGAGAAGAGGAGGATTCGTATCTGAAGGCACAGTGATAGATCCAGCCTTGGAGATTGTAGATCCGAGCAGATATTTGCAGATCTGGTTCTGTAGGTTGCAGATCTGGAGGGGTAGCACTAGATCCAGCTTGGGAGATTGCAGATCTGAGGAGATATTGGCAGATCCAGCCTAGATCTGAAGAGATAACATCAGATCTAGCCTTTGAGGTTGCAGATCTGAAGGGATATTATCAGATCTAGCATAGATCTGAGATGATAGCAGTAGATCTGATATAGGAGGACGCAGATCTGGATTGTAGGCTTCAGATCCAGCAGATCTGAGCATATGGGACGCTGATCCATCTGGGAGGACGCTGATCTGAGGAGCAGGGTCATGTGAGCAGGGTTTGACAGCGTTTTTGGCCTTGAGGAGCTGAGCTTTTCATCTGGAGGGTTTGGTGACCAGCACTACATCTGTTTCAGCGCTGTCACTAGCAGGGATAGCGTTTTCATTGGTGAGGGTTTGGAGTATTGATATCAGCTTTCTTTTGGTCTTCGCCTCAAGGTTCCGGCGGGTGGGCTCCGCTTCGCCTTTCAGAAAGGCCAAATGGGCCTAGGACGCTGCCCTTGTTGTGCCCATTATCTGTCCGAGAGGGTTTCCACTTGCCTAGGGCAAGGATAGGTGCACTCATTCTGATTATCTTGTACTCCTCTCTACGTACTTTCAGATTAATAAAATGGCTCAGTTTTCTGGCATTCTCTGTGTATTTGTTCCATGATCTGGTTCAGCATTGTATTTTCTATATCTGTCTGGCATATTTCTCATGATATCGTTTTATTTCCCTTTGGGGGATATTACACCCAGACAAGCATAATTGCCCACTCTCAGTGGTCTATGTGACATTAATCGGAGAGAGATCATACGAGGGTTATTGAATTTTGAGAGCAATAGCAGTTGCAATACCAGAAACGCAGTTGGAAAAAGGACCAAAATAAAAAGGGTCAAATTTTGAAGTTTGGAATTAGGAGAAACGTTTTCTGGGTTTTTCTGGGTTTTGGACAAGGATCACCTTCCCAAATTCCTAGAATTTTCTGAATAGTTTTCAGTGGGTAAATCGGAGGTCGAAGTTAAGCAGCAATATGGTTTTGCAGCAGCCGTGCAGTTTCTGAGGAGCCTGTAGGCACCTAGCAGAAAATGCCAATGGCAGGAGATGTGAGTCCAGCTCGATATGCAGCCGTTTTTGCAGAGTGGCAGAGCCTAGGTCAGGCATTCATGGATGCTTTCCCCTTGGAGCGCTATTTCCAATATCGATGCGGCATCAAACCCCCTGAGCAGCACCAGCACAAGGGGCACGGATACCACCGTGATGACCACCGCGCATCTGATAGATTTCATTTGCCCAGGTTTGATGGCTCATCAAATAGTTCGGCAAAATCCTGGGTGGAGAAGCTGGACATCTATTTCCAGCTTAATCAGATGCCAGAGACAGAGGCCATTAAGATGGCTACATTACATTTAGAGGGTAAGGCTCAGGATTGGTGGTTTCATGGATTGGCGACACTAGGGCATTCCACAGTGACGACATATGCTGAGTTTACCAGGAGGGTGGTAGAGCGCTTTGACAGGAGGGATCCGGAGCAGCATTTTGGTGAGCTAACCAAGCTCAAACAGACCGGGAGTGCAGAGACATACATTTCAGACTTCTTGAGGATTTCGGTGATGGTACCTGATTTATCGGCAGCTCGAATGGTTTGCATGTTTGTGGGGGGGCTGTCAGAGCCACTTCGTAGCCTAGTCCTGTCGAACAGACCGGCTACCCTTCAGGATGCCATCAGCAGGATTCGGGACTTACAGGATGTCTTACCCAGAACTCGGACACCTTATCCCCAGAAATAGGCCTTCCAGCCTAAGGGTAAGGACACGAGGGCTCCGCCTCCCAAGGCGAATCCTGGACGAGGGCAGTTTGATGATGAGGCCAGGAGAGAGCTGAGGAGGGAGCGGTTGTGCTTCACTTGCCGGGAGCCATGGGCACCAGGACACAGGTGTACGGCAGGGAAGGCACACTTCATTGAGGTCTTCTCCGAGAGCAGTGGAGAAGAGGATGAGGGAACACAGGATTGCAGGGAGTTCGAGGATACACCTAGTGTGACACAGGACTTACCATCATTAGAGTCCTCCTTGACCGTGCCGGTTGATATCGTAGTGGAGGAGGTAGAGCCTACCCCGGTAGAGCCATCCACTGAGGTGATGACTGAAGCCATGTCCGAGTCTTCGGGTGGTAGCAGCACACGACAGATGGGTGAGGTATCAGGAGATATATCCATTATCGATGAGGCACTAGGGGATACCGAGGTATCAGATGATGGTCGCAGATAGCGGTATCATCGGCTTCGGACGGACCTTCGAGTTTTGAGGGAGAAGGCCGCGTCAGTACGGGAGACCATTTTTTTGCAGGACCAGGAGCTGGAGGGTATGAGAGTGACTTGTGCCAAGTCGGCGGCCAAGTTGGTCCGCATTGGGGAACAACTGGATTCCCTGATGGTACAACCTGAGGGCACATTGCAGCATCAGATCATTCCCCTTCAGGTATGCATGGATGGGACTAGTAGTGTTGTTGGAGCATCTCCTTCCGTTGGAGAGAGAGAGGCAGAGCCACCTAGTCAGGTCTCAAGGAGAGATCTCACTAGAGATGCACTTCGACACACCATGGGGTGCAATGACTTTCTTTCCTTCTCACAAGAGCAGATAGAAGATGGGGGACATCTTCGGATGGGTAACATCTCTCATGCTTGTGTTGGACATCCCTTGAGCCATACACATCATGATGGGAGGTTTTTGCCTACCACCTATTTGATTCTTGATGGGGTCTCATTGATCCTTGAGAAGTTTATACTTCAAAATCCCATGAAGTGCAAAGTCAGAAATTTGATTTGGGAGGATGGTAGCCCTCATGGGAGGAGTACCAGGATGAGGAGAAGGAGGCATCCACAAGTGATTGAGTGGATGGGGATGATGAGCAAGGAGCTAGGAGGCTGCTTGCAGATCTGTGACACCAGGCAGCAGGAGGCTTGGCTGCACTGGTTACTCTTGAAAGAGTTTGGCCATCATTTGGCAAACACTCTTCCTAAGAGTAGGAGGATGGGGAAAAGATGGATGGATACTTGCATCAGTAAGCAGCATAGAGTATGGATGCACGGTGTTGATGAGTTACTCATATCATTCATTGTGTCGTCATCACATGAGTTGCATGATGGAGGTATGGGGAGGCAGCACAATTTATTATTGCTTTGCTTGGGAGAGCGAGGGCAGATTTGCTCCCACACTTTGCATGATGTTGCAGGAGGAGGAGATGGCACTATCTCCTTGGTCTTTGATTGGGAAGCACTTCCATCTTGGGAGGTATTCCATATTTGTTGCAGCATGATTAGAGGAGTCTTTGACAAGGAGCATGTCAAAGAACAGAGTCTTGTATTGACAGGAGCTCCTTTGCATGAGCTCACAGCGTTGTCACCTTGGAGCAGAACATTATGGATGAAGTATGCGCAGCAGAGATATGGTGGATCTATAGCCCATAGGTCCCAAGATCACTTCATATTTGTTGCACAAAGGGGAGGTAATGATGATAGAGACATCTATGGCATATTCCTCTTGACTTGGGTTTCCAAGCATGAGGAGGATTATCTTTTTGCAGCACATGGTTCATTCTTCTTCATAGCATGCCAAAACACTATGGAGGACTCATTTATGGATCCATGTACCATATTACTTCCAGCATATGGTGAAGGTTTTGTCTATACATTCATTGATTTGCACACTTTTGCCATTCCTATGCAGTGCATTGCTTCACAAGAGGGCAAGCTTGTCACATTGCTCCATGAGTTGTATTGGGCCAATCTACATGATGGAGGCAGCCATCTCTTTTATGGCCTTGGGCAAATGTTTTATCATCACATGTATGTTCATTTGCAACACTTTATCATGTATCATATGAAGACATGCATGGGTAACATAAACATTTTGCCTTGTACTCTTATCAAGCAGCAACTTGTAAAACTGCGCTGTACTTGTTGGGGAAGCTGTTGGTACCTCTTTTCATCACATGTAACCTTCAACGTTTCCTTCATTTTGCTGCTGATCATGTCTTCATTTGCTGATATATGTCAGACTTGTATGGGAGGCTTGATTATGAGGGAGACACGTGAGCTGGATGTGTCCGTGAGTGGAAAAAATTCTCACAATTTCAGCACTACATGTTCTAATGGGAGCATGGGGGGAGGCATGGCCACCACTACTATGTATGCGTTCTCTTTTGATGTGGGCCATGAGATTGATATTCATCCATTGTACAGCCAGGGGCAAGTGTTTGGCCCTATGTTGTTGTCATATTCAGCCATTTACTATCCATTAGTAGATGTGATGGATCTTGTACATTGCTTGCCATGTGATCTTCTGAAGTTGCAGTGGATGAGACTGCGTTGTATCCTTGTGAGGGATTGTTTGCATTATGTATCCTCATGTAACACCTTCAGCAAACATCTCATTAGGATGATCCATGAAGCACATGTCCTATTCTTCATGGATGAATTGTTTTGGGCCAGCTTGTTCTTCGTTGTTGGAGGGACCTTCCTTGGAGGATTGTTCTTCACTTTGCCATTGGAGGGCGATGATTTTGCAGCCCAAGATCAGACTTTCAGCCCGCCTTCATTACCGGAGCTTGAGGTGGAAGGAGATTTTCAGGAGTTGCCTTGTCGGGAGGTGGCTCATTTGGTTTGGATGATTGCTTGGGGATGGAGGATCCACATGAGAGAGATGTTCCTCACTTCATGCCTTGAGTGGAGAGAGATGATGAGTTGGTACACAGTCGATGGGACAACTTACACATTCATAGATGCAGAGCAGCAGCAGTCATGGTCTTTAGTCATAGCCAGAGGCAGTGAGCAGTCCGAGTCATGGGACTTGGGCGATTATTGGCCACAGTGGCGATGGGATCCGGGAGGACTATTGATTGGTTGGTACCATGAGAGGCCAGTTTGGGATCCCGGCATTGAGATATCCCTTCATATCAGGGTGATGCAGGAGACAGAGAGGTTTCAGTGGGACCCAGGCACATTTGGCAGTATCGGCGGGGAGCATCAGCTAGAGAGTAGGCTTGTTCAAGCATTGCTTGAGAACAAGCAATTTTTGCCGGATGGGGATGCCACTTGGGAGAGCAAGCAGACTTTACAGCATCCATCACTTCAGTTGCATCACTTCAGTTGCTTGAGGACAAGCAACGTTTTGCCGGGGGAGACTGTAATATTCCCAATTAGCCTTGCTAATTGGAATATTTCATTTTTGTTTAATTTTGCCGCTTAGTTAGAAATAATAAATAAAGTGAGAAATAAGAGGGGTCACCTCACTTTATAAAATAAAGTGTTTTCCTAGTTGATTAACGTTATAACTTAAAGAGGGGGCCTTGGGGGTCCACACGTATATGAGGGGAGGCCTCATGCTGACCCAAGGGTAACTGCAAGGTGAAGGACGCAGTTAAGGTTTTGGAGGGAGTTTAGCATTATAAAAGGAGGGGTTTCCACTTCATTTGGTATGCATTATTCTATATTGATATTGAGAGCTAGACTTCTGTCTGCTTAGCACGCCGGTTGTTTAGTCGGTCTGCAGCACTGTTTAGTGCAATCGAGTGTCTCCGGTCGGAGATCTCACCCTTAGCCTCGGGGGACTTCGAGTGCCTGCCCTGGTAAGGTTATTTCTGGTTTCACCCTTAGCTTCGGGGGACTTCGAGTGCCCGCCCTAGTAAGGTTATTTTCTGAGTAACACCTTTCAGTTTCAGTGGCAAGTGGTAGCAGTTTCTGGTGCAGGATTGGAGAGGAAGAAGCCCTTCTTGTGGCTGCGCAGTTCTGAGGAGAAGGGACGCTGTTTCAAGGGAAAGAGGACGCAGATTCAGCCTTAGAAGGAGGACGCTGTTCCAGGGAGGACGCAGTCCAGTTCAGAGCAAGGAAAACGCTGTTCCAGGAGGAGGAAGGATGCAGTTCAGCCTGAGAGTGAGGACGCTGTTCCAGCAGGAAGAGGAGGACGCAGATCTGAAGGTACACTGATAGATCCAGCCTTGGAGATTGTAGATCTGAGCAGATATTTGCAGATCTGGTTCTGTAGGTGGCGCATCCGGAGACAGACGAGATCCGCCTTTGGGAGGACGGCATCCGAGGAGATGCCCGCGCATCCGGCCCGTATCCGAAGAGACAACATCGATCTGTACCCTGAGGTTGCGGTATCCGAAGAGGAGATATTGGCAGATCTAGCATAGATCTGAGGAGATAGCAGTAGATCTGATATAGGAGGACGCAGATCTGGAGGGATAGGACGCAGATCTGGATTGGAGGCTTCAGATCCAGCAGATCTGAGCATATAGGACGCTGATCCATCTGGGAGGACGCTGATCTGATGAGCAGGGTCATGTGAGCAGGGCTTGACAGCGATTTTGGCCTTGAGGAGCTGAGCTTTTCATCTGGAGGGTTTTGGTGACCAGCACCACATCTGTTCCAGCGCTGTCACTAGCAGAGACAGCGTTTTCATTGGTGAGGGTTTGGAGTATTGATATCAACTATCTTTTGGTCTTCAGCTCATAGTTCCAGTGCAGTCCAGCTTCAGTCTTCAGAGCAGTCTTCAGCCAGCTAGGACGCTGTCCTTGTTGCAGCCATTATTTGTCTAAGAGGGCCTCCACTTGCCTAGGGCAAGGATAGGTGCATTTATTCTGATTTTCTTGTACTCCTCTCTATGTACTTTCAGATTAATAAAATGGCTCAGTTTTCTGGTGTTCTATGTGTGTTTGTTCCATGATCTTCGGTTCAAGCATTGTATTTTCTATATCCGTCTGGCATATTTCGTTTATTATCGGGTTATTTCCCTTTGGGGGATATTACATAGAGCACATCCGATGCTACCATAAATCAACACTACTGTCCACTAGCCCCCTGCAGAACTATCCCATCAACCTCCAACATCTCCAGAGGATTTGGATCTACAATTGTTGTCACCATACTCGGTGTTTGTGCATTTGACTGCTCCTCCTCACTAGCTGACCCCAAGGTTAGCCACATATCCATCATAGGCTCAATGTGAGCCTCCATTCGGCTCTCCCCCAAAGGACTATCATGCATGATGTGCATAGTATCCTCCTCTGCTGACTCAGGCTCCATCATATGTTGCTTTGTCTGAATTGTCACAGGTGACTCATCAGCCATAGTATCTCCCGTAGAGTCCTCTGACTGCTCACCCTGCACACTGGAATGCAGCTCCGACCTACTGCCATCAACTCCGCATGAATGCTCTCGTTCCCTAGAAGCATCCTCATCAGATCCCATGGACTCACCTGAAGAAGAGTCCTCATCCTGGCATACAGAAGGAATGCCCTCCTGTTCTGCCTCTGCCACATCATCTACATCACTCAAGCATGAGTGATCGGGCCCCCAGGGTTCTTTGCAGATGAAGCAAAGTCCCTTCCTCCTCAGCTCATTTCTGCTACCTGATCCTCCAAACTGGAGCAGCTCCTCACTGGTCTACTATCTCCTAAATAGCCCAATATTCTGCTCAACCAGCCCTTGGGCTAGCTCATAAGCAGCAGGTGAGACCAACTGCTCTCTCCTCCAAATGCTCAACAACTTGATTTGAAACTCTCGGCAAATGGTCTCACGGTCTCTCATACATGACGACAGGATGGACTGCATGTGCGCTATGACGGTGTCAGGATGATGTCTGCTAATGCTAAAGAAGCATTGGAACATCTGCAGAATCAAGTCATCACACTCAAGGTCAAACCTGATGGCATACGTCTCGAATGTGGCCATACTCCCTAAAATCTGAAGCTTCTTCCGGAAGGTAGAGCCTGCATAGTTGTCCAAATCTCGAAAGGTTCCTACTATCAGTCTTAAAATTATTTTCATAATGTCATCATTGTAGGGAGGGAAGGGTGCTGTTATCCTCAAAATATCACTGAAACAAGAGGCATCTATAAGCTTGACTCTCTCACTTGGATGTTCCAAGAATATGGCTTGTTCCAATGCAAGCATAGATGGTTCTAAAGCCCAATTTAAACTCCAATCAGATTGCTCTATCTTTGGAAGGCAGGAATCTAGTTTTTCCAACGTGGGAAAGTCATTTTCTGATCTTCCGCTCTTTAATTCCATCCTAAGTGCATAAAGCCAATTTCCCACTTCTTCCTCCTTTTGTAAATTCCTTGGCTGATTCTGCTGGAGCATATTATGCACTTTCCTAGAGAAAGGTCTGCTATTATGTCTTGCTTCTGGTTGGTTAAGCGAGGCATTGCTGTGTGAGGTCTTGTTTTGCAATTGATCGAGTTCATTGAGAATGTTCTTGAGGTTTTCTAGTGACCTTTCGAGGTCCATCTTCCCACATGCTATAGAATCATGCCTCTGTTTATTATCATACTGCCATGGACAGTTTAACAATGAAGTAACAAGTGGACACCCCTAAACTTGATTTCAATGAGCAAATGTAAATTAGGACTGTGAACAAACATTGCTAATAGGATCAGACAGTGGTGTATATAAGAGAGGCTTTATGTAGACTTTTACTTGGGAAGCTCAGCCAAAATACACTGAGATATTACTTAACCTTGAGTTTGGGAATATATTTGTTTACTGTTTACTTTCAACAGGAAGAGCTGGTTAAATCTCTTTAAACAGACCCCAAACATCACTATAATTTCTGAGTTTTCTTAGTGAGACATTCCTTCAAACTGATTCCTTCAACTATTTAGAGAGTCGACTACTATGGATTCACTTTTTTTCACAATTTTGTTCAAATAACACACACGGTGATAATAAAAATGCCTTATAACAACCATGCCAGACTTTCAGATGATTGATAAAGACATTGATGAACGGACATGATATGATTCCAGTCTAAATATGTCAGGAAATTCATAACAGGAAATACAAGAAGAACCTGATTTGTGCCACTGTGGAATTTATCTTTAATTAAGTGCTCAATCTGCTTATACTGCTGTAGCAAAACACCGAAGAAGTTGACAGGACATCTTTCTTCCTTTCGTACAACTTCCACAAAGGTTGGAACTGTTGAAAATGCACCCGTACAACCACCCAATTAACTCTGCTCCTCCAATGCAACTCGGCAATCTCAGGTCTAGTTTGAACTCCAACAAGGAAAATCACTTGGTCAACAAGGGCTGGATGCACGCACTTCCCCTCAAATTGCTGCTATACAGCTCCTCTGAAATTGAGAACACAACTACAGCCAAACAAAAGACTTGGCCTTCTTGAGAATTGACTGCTGGAAATGATTGAAGGCAAATACAATCGGTGGTAAATCATAAACTCTCTGTTATGGGTATGTATGTAATATCCCGTTTCGAGGATATCTCTAAGACACGTCAAACTTCAACCAGAGATGGACTGGGAGGGCATTTACCGGATATTTCGCCTCTGAAAAAGGATGAGATCGCCCTTTCCAGACTCTGTCTATAGAGCTGCTTGAAGAATCCCACTCAAAAGTGACTTGCAGCAATATGCAAACGCATATATGAGCATACCATGAAGAGACAGCGTTTTACAATGAGCTGTGAGACAAGAAGATGAACATATAGCCAAGAATAATGTATAGCAGCAAAAGAGTGTACAAGTCTTGAGGAAACAACCTCTCAAGAAAAGCAATACAAGCCTCAATAATACATGTACATGAATATGAAAGAACACTGCTATTTCTGCATAAACCCAGGCTATGAGGACGCAGTCTATGATAGAATATTGCTCCGAAATGATGTCAATACATGGCTCAAATACAATAGGGGAGCGAAGCTCTAACCCTTAGAAATAGTAATACATCAATCCTCTAAAGGATTGGCTAAAACATACAAAATGGAAAAAATGCCGTAGTAACTGGGTAGCTACGGCAACTCTAGAACTAGAAATACGTAGAGAAGGCTGAATAAGATGAAAAGATCTGAAGTAAACCTCCTCCAATGGATCTGCAAAGTGGAAGGCTGATCCTTACACTTGATATCCCACCCTCCAATCAATCTGCAAAACCCCACAGTAAATGCACTATGAAAATAACGCAGCTATTGGAGCAAACTACGCAGTAGGGGCAAGAATATGTGTTGGCCTGATGCCAAGATCTGCAAATAAGCTCTCAAGCTTCCAAACTGATCCTCCAAAGGCAAGAAAGACTTCCCCTCTGAAAAAAAAGCAATGGAAGAGGTGTTGTGGAGTCTCCACGGCAACACCCTACAACACAGTATTATGCTGCTGCAGCAATAACGCTGTCCTAGAGGATGATGCTTCAGTCTCGAGCCAAAATAATGATGGGACAACCTCACCTGAGCAGGCACTCGAAGTCCCCCGGGGCTAAGGGTGAGATCTCCGAACGGAGACACTCGGTGCACTAAACAGTGCTGCAGACTAGTTAAACAACCAACGTGCTCAAGAAGTCGAAATGACCAACTCAATATCATAAACATATGCATGAATGCCAATAGCTCTCCTCCCCTCCATTTATATAGCAATTGGAGACTCCTCATGGGCCCTACTTCGAATTAGGGTTTCCCTTCCTCTAGAAGCTTCCCTCCTATGTAGTGCTTTCCAACTCATACCCTGCACTGGTTGACTTGGTCAAACCTCTTTGCAAATATCTCCTTTCACACATGAGGGTGTGAAATATGGTTCCATGGCTGATCCCTTTTCATACTAGAGGGATTTTATTTATGTTTTTATTATCTTTGGGCCTCCTTACCCAATTATTCATCTCCTAAATGAGTTTAGACAAAATTTAATGTTCCAATTTATTGAAGAAAAATTTGGAACATTACAATGTAAAACAAAAGATCGTGTCCTGAACATGACATAAGTCGCATTTCGATTGCGGATGTCAATATTGAAACACACTTCCCTCTAATGTAGGAATTTGACCTTGAGATTTGTCGCTCGTGCCAAACAATCCAAGCTCTCTCTTCTCAATATGAAATTTGGCCCTTAAGAATTTAATTCTTAGTTCCCTTAATAACTTTTTTTTCCACACGGTTTCATCAAATTAATGAGTTGGCCCTTTCTGTTGGCAAGCTTTTATCTTGGAGATAATAAAGAGAGTTTGTGATGTCAATCCTCCCTTGAAGCAATAACAACCCTGAAAGCTCCGGTCCTTCTTAGAAAAATAAATTCGACAAACTTGAAGAGACTCCTCAATTCGGTCTTCAAAATTCTAGAAGTGAGCTCTCGACCCTAGAAAATACGTCCTCTGCAAATTAGGCTTTCCGCCACAGTCTTTGAAAATGGAAGCTCGACCTTCCCTCTGGCAAGAAGAGATTATAATCTTCAAATTTATTCTGCCCAACTTTACAATTGGCACAGTCGGCCTTCGCTTTGATAAACTCACGGCCACACTTAAATAATAATTTTCGAGTTGTTCTTTGTAATAATACTTTCTCGCGCCCTTAGCGATTTCGACCCTTGGTCTCAACCGATTAAGATGAACCCCTGAAATTGCTCGCTTCCAAATTTGGGCTCGGCTTCCAAATAGGAATTTCGTCTTCTAGCTCGTCTTCGTATGATATTCGGCCCTTCCCAAACAACAATACACCTAGCAATCGGCCTTGAATAATTTCTGCGGGCTCTCTTGTGCCACGATTTCTAAAAAAATCACATAACTAATAAAAAATATCATATGCTTGTGGCTCATTTTTCGAAATTTTAATTTTGCCCCAATAATCTTCTCCCAACAAATTCGGCTTCTTCTCAGAAAATTCCGACGTCAGCGTCTGGGTAATAGTGAATTTCGATGGCCTTTGTCACTGCCTCTATCACAACCCTTCTGACTCAGCCTTAGATGCAACCACAAATTCGAGGTCTGATAAAGGCAGCTGAGTGCAGCTAGAAGGACCCTCAGCTCCTCAAAACTCTTTGACGACAACCAAGTTTTATGAATTTTGAGAAAAAAAAAATTATGGCCTTCATAACCTTAGATTTGGCCATGCTTTTTTTTTAAATTAACTCCACGGCCCCCAACAAACCGGTTCGGCTTCCCACAACGATTTTGGGTTTTGGTGAATATTTGACACATCCGCTCAGTCATTAACCTTTATACTAATAAACGCTTCTAAAATTCTCCACTTTGTTTTGAAAAAAAATAATGGCACTCTTTTAAATAAATCGATTTTGATCTAATGTCCCCGCCGTAATAAATTTTTTCCCCAGGAATGAAGATTTGCTCCAGCAATAGACTTTGGTACATTGAGAATAAACCCGCGAACAACCTCAATCAAAACTGAAAATCTGCAGGCTGAGCCAAGACCAAGGCTCTGATACCATTGTAATATCCCAAACGGGATATTTTAACTAAAATTGCAGAAATAAACTTGAGTAGCAAAATAAATGGAAATATACACACAGCCACAAATAGTACACAATGTATGCCGATAAAATCACTAAGCCATTTTATTAATCCATTAGAAAAAGTACATCAACATGAAGGAACAGTGGAACCTGAGCTTGCCAAGCAAGCGGAGAAAAACCTAGAAAGATCTCTGGCCCAATCGATGAATGACGCTGGCAATGATGTAGATGGCTCGACGAGAAGATTGCTGCAAATCAGCTACGGCAAAACTGACCTCTCCAAACTCCACTGAAGCACTGTAAGGTCTCTAAGTAAACCTCCTCAAGAGTATTGGGTTTTTGTCCAACAATCTACAAATCACCCGAGGGTTTCTGTCCTGGGGCTACGGCTGAAGTAGAGAACCACGTTCTCAAACCTCTCATACACAAGAAAATGATCTACTCCAAAGATGTCCCTCAATGGCCTCCACCCTTTCTTTTATAGATCTCTTGGGTCCTTTTAAAGCCTTATTTTATTATTAATTTATTCATGTAGCACTTTTCCCTCTTATTAAAACATTCCTTTTTAATGTAGAAAAGGGTAAATCGGCTACCATGTCTCCTTCGGTCAATAAAACTTGTGTCCAACCATCCCATCATGTAGGTATCCTCGTCTTGGTTCCAATGAGCTATTACATTAAGGTGTTCAATCATGTATTCCTCCTGGAACGCCACCTTGAGCGTTATTAACTGAGTTAAGCCCAAAAATAACTCAATTTTCCGAAAGTTGTCGGAATGCACTAGAACGAAAGGAATGCTGCTTGGATGATGGAATACATCAAGCGAATGCCATCGGACCTCCTAGAATTTCCTCAAAACTTCTCCAAAAAGCCCCTGAGCCCGCTGATGATACCAACCTGTACTTGTGACCTGTTTGCTCCTAACTCTGGAAGTCCATACTAACGCTGTCGTAGGTGACACCAAAAAAGGGAATATTACAAGATCACTTTCTTAAAGCCACGAAGGTAAAGATTAAAGCTGGAGTGGGACCTGCAGGGCGAGCATGACGTAGAAGATAGCAGCCTAGTGGTAGCGCAAGAGAGGCAGCAACATAGACAGCACAGGGATGCATAGTGACAGCAGTTGCGCAATGACAACGCAATGATTGGTAGGCAGAGGTGGCAACGCAGTCTAATGGGGCCCAAGGGAACGTTGGGGGCTCAACTTGGTAAAAGAGGATGAGAGCAGCTCATTCCTCATTGATTCATTCATCTTCTAATTTTCTGTTTGGTAAACCAGAAGCACGCTTGATCTGTTTAGCTGAGTCTGCAAGTGTTGTTTAGCACAAAGATTTCCGAGCGGAGATCTCAACCTCATCCTTGGGGGACTTCGAGTGCCCGCTCAAGAGAGGAGTCCCATTCAGTTTTGGAGGGAGGCATCACAGGTACACCTTCAGGCATATCCAGTCCTTCCAGGACAGCGGAGAGGCCATGCAGTCAATTAGAGAATTACGCAGTCTAGTAGTGGGGTAGCCTTGGGGAAGGAGGAAGAAGGACAGATTTCAGCCAGGAGTTTTGTGAGGAGGTCAACCACTTACTAGCAATGTTCTTGAGCAGAATCCAACAGTTGTCTCTAACAGTTCAGCCAGAAACCCAGTGTGCCTAGCAGAATAGCATACCAAGCCCACCCTTACGCATTGGATTGAGGGAGGCAGAGTTGTCTAGACATACCCGAGGGGATGGCTAGGCTAGTAGGACTAAGCGATATGAGTCGAGCATGACACCACATTAGCTTGGAGGACTTGTTCCTTCCATAGAGGATTGCACATTCGATCCCTTCTTTGGGATTGGATGGCGAGAGGTACTGAGCTGGTACCCGATGGAGCAGGCTAGGCGATTGGATACATCCATGGCCACATTTCAGTAGAGGCCATGGATTACCAGAGGGACACGAGGGCCAGATTGTTGTTAGGATCCAGGTGGGATTTCCCATCACATCATAGAGTTAGTGGGTGATTGTAGTAGTTGCGCGATGGATATGATGTTTGGGCGCACACACATTTTCATATCTCCATTAGACCCCAGACAACACTAGTGACAAGATCGTTAGACAAGGGGAAAGATTCATTTCATGAGCTTTCTCGGCATATTGACTGTGCGTGGAGTCACAGGGTGATTAGCTTACTTTGGCAGGAGCCGGTATGAGAAGGTGGCATGGACAGGTTACCAGATAGGGCATTACATGGAGACAATGCTCTCTCATTGGTATATTGGACACTGGAGCTATTGAGGATAGGCGTAGTAGTGTCATTTCTGTTGGCATGTGAGGAGTCGGGCCACTAAGGTATTTCAGAGGAGATGGGGATATGTAGCCCACATCATGGAGGATTTACTAGTAGAGTGGTGGATATTTTGGCCCATGCAGGATACTATATGTTACATGATGGTATGACAGTGGGAAGTTGTACACAGGACTACACAGAGTTATGTCATAGAGGGATGCATACTGATGCGTACAAATCCAATGTTAGGCCATAGCATCCAGTGGTGTGTAGGGCTATGCAACAAAGAGTACTGGCCTACTAGCCTGCAGAGGAGCATGGAGATGCAGGGTGGTGTGTCGTAACCTGTTGGTTTACACTATGGAGTAGGAGGAGTAGCTCACATCGCGTTGAGTACCCGCGGGGAGTGTCAAGTACAGTGACATAGGCAGGACACGAGGTGATACAGGATGAGACAATAGTAGCAGGGGGTATCCAGCAATGTACAGGGGTACGACGCGATGTACAATGACATGTCCAGGAGTACAAGGATGATCGGTGGTATGCAGGGGAGTATGATGCTGCACAATGGGGTCTTGGAGTGTAGCCTCGAGGGAGACTCATGGACGAAGACACCGGGCATACCTTTGGGTGTAGTTCACCTAGGATCGATGGGGACACAGATAAGCGACACTTGATGGTATCTGTCAGGAATCACATGCCTAACATTGCTTTACATCACTTATGGGCACAGTCGATTTGGCTGTTGTCCTTTGGCACTCTGGGCATGCACAACGGGAGATGAGGAGCTCACCTGAGATATTTGGATGACACTCAGCGCACTAGGGGAGAGACTTCTCAGCAGTGGCATTGGGTCGGTGCACTAGTTGACAGCTACAAGTTGGGGGATGAGGTGATCATCTGCAGGGGTGGCATATCGTTCATCATTGAGCCTATGCTTGGGGTACAGGTCATGAGGGAGACATGTGTCACTCTTTTCTCAGGGCATGTCGGGACCATGCATTAACAGAGGATACCGAGTACGACTGAGGTAGTTTCCCAGTATGTGTCTAGGTTCCAGACATTGTATTGGCATGTTATCGAGAGGGCGGATGGCAGACCCAGTGGAGATGGTTGGCAGGAATAGGAGGGATCCCCATACCCTAAGTTGATTGCGAGTATCAGATACCCATCTATTGGTTGCATTTAGGGGGTAGCTATTTGGCACATGTGGCTTCCAGCGGTCATCAGTACTACACAGTGATAGGCACAAGGCAGATTAGCATGCATCAGATTAGCCCATGATGTATGTAGCGTATATATTGATCACATGTAGGGACTAGAGATGAGACACAGATGTATTCCTGTAGTTGTTAGAGCTATGTTGCAGCAGGTTCGACTATGGGATGCAGGGATTCAGTTGATTGATAGATCACTCTGTCTTCTGATGGTCGGAGTCATGGCAGAGAGTGATCTATTTCACTCTTGGGTTGGCGCATGGGGGTACACAATGGCCTTCATTGGATGGCAAGGCAGGCTTTCTTTGTTTCTACACGGGTTCGGACTTAGATTTGGATGGGTAGGCTTTGGCGTCATGGAGATGTCTAGGCAGGATGTGTCTCGTATCTATCAGTATTCCACCATCAGGTTCCCGGAGAAGAGGATACAATGTACGCACATGTAATATTCCCAATTAGTCGTTAATTGGAATATTTCATTTTTTGCTTTATTTTGCCGCTTTAGCTAGACATAATAAATAAAGTGAGAAATAAGAGGGGTCACCTCACTTTAGTCATCTCACCTTATAAATAAAGTGTTCTTTTCCTAGTAGATGAACGTTGTAACTTAAAGAGGGGGCCTTGGGGGTCCACGTGATTATGATGGGGGGAGGCATCAGGCTGACCCAAGGTTAACTGCGCAGGTCAGAGAAGAGTAAGGGAGCAGTTAAATTTTGGAGGGAATTTGGCATTATAAAAGGAGAGGTTCTCACCTCATTTTGATCATTCATGATATGATATTCTTATTGATAGTCAGACTTGTCTGCTTCAGCACGCCGGTTGTTTAGTCGGTCTGCAACACTGTTTAGTGCACGAGTGTCTCCGGTCGGAGATCTCACCCTTAGCCTCGGGGGACTTCGAGTGCCTGCCCTGGTAAGGTTTTTCTGGTTCTACCCTCAGCTTCGGGGGACTTCGAGTGCCCGCCATAGTGAGGTTGTTCTGAGTCATTTTTCAGTAGAGCAGCAGCAATTTCTGAAGATTATCTGAGGAGGAGAAAGCCCTCTTGTGGTTGCGCAGAGCAAGAGGAGGAAGGACGCTGAATCTGGAAGGAGAAGGACGCTGTCCCATCTGGAGAGAGGACGCTGTACCTTTCAGGAAGGGAGGACGCTGGCCAAGAAGGACGCAGTCCAGTCTAGCAGGAGAAAACGCTGTTCTGAGGGCAGAAGGACGCTGTGAAGCCCTAGAGTGAGGACGCTGTCCATTTCTGAAGGTAAGAGTTGCAGATCTGAAGGTTTATTGCTAGATCCAGTTGTGGAAAGGGTAGATCTTGCAGATCTAGTCTTGTATGTGGCAGATCTAGCCTTGTATATTGCAGATCTGAAGGTTCTTCCACGCATCCACCAAGGAGTGATATATCCGAGGAGACATTGGATAGATTCAGTCCGCATCCGGAAGGGTAGCACCGAGACTAGCCCTAGGGGCCGAGGACCGAAGATAGTTCCAGACGTCCAGTGCAGATCCGAGGCTTGACATCGCATCCGACATTGGAGGACGCAGCTCGCAGAGGGAAGGACGCAGACCGACGGAGGCTTCGCATCCATCGGGACGCAGATCTCGAGGAGCAAAGCAATGTGAGAAGGGCTCACCGGGCCGTTTTCCAAAGATCCTCAGAAAGGCATCCATTTGTCTGGAGGATTGAGGGCTTGTGCTGCACCTGTTTCTGCGCTGTCACTAGCAGGGCCAGCGTTTTCCAGCAGAGGGGGTTTTCAGCTTGGGATCAGCCCAGTTTCTGCGCCGATCATCACCAGTCTCCAGGGCAGCTTGGACGCTGTCATTATTTGCAGCCATTTCTTGTATGGGAGGGTCATCACTTGCCTAGGGCAAGGATAGGTGCACTGATTCTGATTTCTTGTATTACTCTCCATGTACTTTCCGATTAATAAAATGGCTCAGATTCTGGTATTACATGTGTCTTGATTCCGTGATCTGGTTCAGTATTGTTTCCTTTCATATCTGTCTGGCATATTTCTGTTTATTACTGCTTATTCCCCTTTGGGGATATTACAGCACAATGGGTAGTCTGTTAGAGCCAAATTGACGCAACGACAACATGGTGGCACCCTTTTGAAGCTAGCATGGGACCCAAGCATCACATTACTTGACAACTCAGCGACCATTAGGTGTGAGTTGGCTGCTACAGGGGGAGGTCACTAAGATCTTCCTTTGGGCTTTAGCGAGTCACCGATGGTGTGGGGGACTTCTGGTATTTATACCGGACAGGATAGTGAGTGGAGCGAAGGGAGCTTTAGGTGGGATAGGATGGCTTGGGATCCTGGTATTGAGGGATTCTTTCAGGTTAGGATAGTGCAGAGGTCAGGGATGATTCAATGGCGCATCTGGGACCCTGGCACATTTTTGCAGTCATAGTGGGGAGCAACAACTAGAGAGAACGCTTGTTTTGTAGTTGCTTGAGGACAAGCAACGTTTTGGCGGGGAGGACTGTGATATTCCCACTTAGCAATATTGCTAAGGGAAATATCAATCTTGCCCAATTTTGACTTATTTCATGTTTGCACTTAGGAGATGTGGGTTCAGAGGCCCCACATGAATTTTGGGAATAAGTGGGGGCCCAAACATTAGGAAGGAAGGGAAATATTGCAGCTCTAGTGGAGCATGGGGGCCACCCCATGGAGAATTACGACCCACATGAGGAATACGCTCTCATTGGAGCGAAGTTGGTGGGGGGAAGTCGAGCTAGGCCCACATTAGCATTTTGAAGGCTCTTTGATAAAAAGAGAAAGAGGCACTTATTTGGGGCATTCGTGATCATTTAAGAATTTGTCTTAGACAAGCACGCTTGAGCTGAAGCCGAGTCTGCAAGTGTTGTTTAGCACATGGGTGTTTTCGAGAAAAAATCCCAACCCTTGCTTCGATGGACTTCGAGTGCCAGCCCAAGGAGGGAGTCTCACCTATTCGAGTTCGTAGCAACAACAAAGGTTGCGAGTTTGGGGAAGTTCCAACAGTAGCAGCGCAGTGACTGTGCATTCCTTGGAAGAGCTTTGCTTGGAGCTTGAGGAGTGAAAGGAGTTAGGGGCTTAAACTTGAGGTGGAGTCCGGGGAAGTGTTGTGGGGGACTTTCCACCATTTTGGTGGAACAGCAAACGCAGCATTTGCTACAAATTACATTTGCTGCTTGTGGAGGAGGGCCAAGCATTTGGGGGTCAGTTGGGAGTGTCAAAACTAGGGCAAACCCTTTCTAGGTTTTTATGGGATTATTGAGGAGAGGCCAAGATTAATTTGGCAAAATTTTCTGGATAGAATCGAGGGGCCAAACAGGGATCCCAACTCAGCCAGCAACTAGAGGAGTTAGGGGAAAATTGGGCAGAAATTTCGAGGTCAACGTTTGGCCAATTCCTTCATGGGTTTTTGTAGATTATTGGTGGAGAGCTCGGGGTTAATTTCCCGAAATTTTCCCTCTGCTTTCGAGCATCGAGGAGGCCATAGCAACAATTTTTTTTTGCGCCGAGTAGCATATTTCTGTAGTGCCCAATACAAAAATCTACCAGAGAGGAGTTGATATTTGTGGATTGTTAGGGTAGCTTTAGATGTGCTCTAGCTCCCAAAATTTGTGGAGGGACTAGAGTACATGAGATCTCCAAGACCCAGAAAGGGATTTGAGAAATTCCATCCAGTTTGGGAGATAATTAATTAATTAATATTTTTAGTTAAGGACCCTAAGTCTAACTTAGGAAAATTAAAATATTAAAGGTAATTAATTTAAACATGTGATGGAAATGACTTAAGCCACACAGATCAAGCTTTCTTTTAATTGTAGCCATCGAATCAAGATTAGATCACGGCCGTTGGTTTCCCAATGAGAAAAGTATAAAGGAAAGGCTTGGGGTCAGTTGGAGGACACACACACGGAGGCAGAGCACTGAGACTAAACTGGAATTCTAGGGTGGGTTTGCTAATATTTTCTAGAAGTGTTTCAGCGGCAATGAGGGGTAGTATTGGCTAACGGGATGATCTGATCCCAGAGTTAGCAAGAGGCAGAGAAGAAGAAACCAAGAGCAGCGCAAAGAAGTAGAGGTTACATAGCAGCTGCGCAATGCAGAGGGTTTCAGCCACTACGCAGGTGCCACGCAGGCCCAGAAAGGGCAGTGCAAAGGCAACAAGAGGCCATCCGGGCTTACGAAGGGCCAGCCATGGCAGTGTAAGGGACCGTGTCACCCAGTCTGGGGTTACGCAGCCCTCTCTTGAGTAGCGCAGGGGCGTCAATATGCCAACAAGGCTGACGTAGAGGGCTTCATAGTAGTGCTGGGGTTTCTAGAGGCAGAAAGGGGCTGAGTTCTGTAAATCACGTTTGAGGGTGTGAATCAGTCCATTTTTCCATCTCTGGAACAACAGGTATTGCTGCAGATCTTATATTTCTCTGTCGGGTTAACCAGTAAGGTGCCCAGATTTGCTGTACTTAGATTCTACATAATAATATAAACCCTTCAACAGCCAGAAGACCAGTTTTCCCACATTGAGTTTTTTCGGGGATAGTTGTCTAGAAAATCTTGTGTGTCACTTTGTCTGTGTGCATGTATTCAATGTTTTAGATCTGTATTAATGAGTACTCTTAATGTGTTTACTTCGATGTTAATGCTGAAATTTTAGATTAATAACTTGAATAAGTAGGAGAAGTATAACTAGATTTAACAGTAGGGTTTCTACATAAGTAGTATTCAAAAAATTTCACATGGTATCAGAGTGATTGCAGATTTAGCTGAATCATTAGCAAGAAGACTGAAGAATCTTTGCTGCATGAAGAAACAGAGAAAGCAGCAACAACTGCTGAAAGCCGGACCAGAGAGGACAACGCAACAAAAGAGGGAAGCAAAGCCACACAGAGGCTAGTGTGACGCAGTCCCCATGCAGTCTCCACGCAGGCCCACGTACTTATTGCGCAGAGGTAGCACAGAGACATCGCTGGGATTGTTTGCTCACGCAGAGGCCAACCAGGGTGACACAGTCTTGGGGCTGTTGCTGACTCAGAGTGCCGGAAGCAGTGCTGCAGAGCTTCAGTAGTTGTTGGTGGGGTTAAATTTTTGAAGGTGCAGAAATTAACCTGAGCACTAGTTGACAAAGAGCGAGAGGAGAACAACTTCTTAGAGGATTTCCAGCCAAAGAAATCTGCAGATCGATCAGAGGATTGAAGAGAGCTGATTCGTTGTGTTTGGCAGATTTCCAAGGAGGAAATCAGTTGTCAGAGGGAGCAGAGGGTGCCTTTTCGCCAAGGACCCTAGATCTGAGCTTCAATTGAGAAGCGGGGAGAAGAAGATCTGTTCCGACAGAGTAGATTTGAGCAGATGGCACCTCATGGACTACGTGATCAGGATAGGTTGGATGGTTTGTCCAACTTTGCAGTTTGGAAGGCCAGAATCCTGGTAGTCATGGAGGCATATGGTCTGAGGGAGCATGTAGAAAAAGTCCTAGCCATGCCAGTCGATACTCATCTCCTAGAGAAGCATAATGAAGCAGCGTCACATGCCAAGTGCTTCATCATGGACAGGGTTAAGGACCATGTAGTACCACATATAGATGACAAGAAGACGACTAATGAGATGTGGAAAGCCTTAACTGCCCTATATGAGGGAAGATCCGTCCAGAGGAGAATGCTTCTGGAGAATCAGATGCGGTTATTCGTGATGGCCATGGGAGAAAAGATCGAGCCCTTCCTTTTCAGATTACAGGCGATCAGGGATCAGTTGACTGCCATGGAAGTGGAAGTGGAGGATGCTGTGATGGTGAGGACTGCACTCAATGGGGTCACAGAGGACTGGGAAAATTTTGTTCAATGTATCTTGGGTAGAGTGGACCTTCCCAACTGGGAGAGTATGTGGGCAATCCTCTGTCAAGAAGAACTTCGTCGGTTCACCAAGAGATAGCAAAACACCGGATCAAGTAAGGTGAAGAAGGAAGAGGAAGAAGATGCAACCTTGGCTTCAAAGAGGCAAGAAGGGAGGAAGAAGCGTGATCTATCCAAGATAAAGTGTTTCCAGTGTGGCGAATTAGGACATTTCACCAACAATTGTCCTCAGAAGAAGAAGGAAAAGGAAGCATCTTCCTCCAAGGCTGTTGTGGCAGATGATGGCTCTGAAGATGACGTAGCCATCTCATGAACCAAGAAAGTGGGGCGACATGGATCTGTAGAGCAGCTACAGAGTGGTGGTGGGATCCTTGAGTAGCTCAACTCTTGGATCACATCTGTGCTACGGGAGCCTTAAGACAGTAGCAGGACAAATGGAGCAGTTGGTGCAGAGAATCAGGGATGGAGCAGAGGCATAGCTGGATGCTGAGAGGGAGTAGCACTGTGCAGATGCAACAACAGCGTGGCAACGCAACGCAGAGGGGGCTGATGTGACTTCAGCAGTGCAGTGCAGGCTGGCTTACGTAGAGCAGAGTTGCAACAACGCAGTGGCTCTAGGAGGATAGCACAGAGCAGCAGCCTATGGAGCTTCAGTGATGAGGATGCAGCCCAACTGACTTGTCTGTCAAAGATTGGGCAGGAGTTTTCAGTTGTTTCTCTCAACAACTGAGTTGTAGTGTAGCAGTTGGCAGCACGATGCTACAGATTGAGAGGGAGCGCAATACAAATGTGGCAATGGCAGTGGCAGCTTCATGGGCAATAGTACGAAAGAGCAACAACAACACAGTGATGAAGGGCAACAGGCCAAGCATTAGCGCAGAGACCCACACTAGAGATCAGTGAAGAGCTTCGGGGTGAAGCAGTATTGTGCTAGAGCACTTTCCTCGCTAAGAGGGAGTGTTGAGATTTGTGGATTGTTGGAGTAGCTTCGGATGTGATCTAGCTCCCAAAAATTTTGGAGGGACTAGAGTACATGAGATCTCCAAGACCCATAAAGGGATTTGAGAAATTCCATCCAGTTTGGGAGATAATTAATTAATTAATATTTTTAATTAAGGACCCCAAGTCTAACTTAGGAAAATTAAAATATTAAAGGTAATTAATTTAAACATGTCATGGAAATGACTTAAGTCACACGGATCAAGCTTTCTTTTAATCTTAGCCGCTGAATCAAGATTAGATCATGACTATTGGTTTACCCACGAGAAAAGTATAAAGGAAAGGCTTGGGGTCAGTTGGAGGACACACACACGGAGGCAGAGCACTGAGACTGAGCTGGAATTCTAAGGCGGGTTTGCTAAGATCCCACAAGTGTTTCAGCTGCAACAAGGGGTAGTATTGGCTAAGGGGATGATCTGATCCCAGAGCAAAGATTCAACAAGAGGCAGGGAAGCAGCAACCAGGAGCAACGCAAAGAAGCAGAGGCTACGCAGCAGCTGCGCAGTGCAGAGGGTTTCAATTGCCATGTAGGTGCTACGCAAGCCCAGAAAGGGTAGTGCAGATGCAACAGGAGGCCATCCAGGCTTACGCAGGGCTAGCTAGGGCAGTGTAAAGACTGCGTCACCCAGTCTGGGGTTACGTAGCCCTCTCCTGAGTAGCACAGGGGCATCAGCAGGCCAGCAGGGTTGACGCTGAGGGCTTCAGAGCAGCGCTGGGGTTTCTAGAGGCAGAAAGGGGCTGAGTTCGGTAAATCCCATTTGAGGGTGTGAATCAGTCCAGTTTTCCATCTCCGGAACAACAGGTATTGCTGCAGATCTTATATTTCTCTGTCGGGTTAACCAGTAAGGTGCCCAGATTTGTTGTACTTAGATTCTACATAATAATATAAATCCTCCAGCAGCCAAAAGACCGGTTTTCCCCCATTGGGTTTTTTAGGGGACAGTTGTCCAAAAACCTTGTGTGTCACTTTGTCTGTGTGCATGTATTCAGTGGTTTAGATCTGTATCAGTGAGTACTGTTAATGTGTTTACTTCGATGTTAGTACTGAAATTTTAGATTAATAACTTGAATAAGTAGGAGAAGTATAACTGGATTTAACAGTAGGGTTTCTGCATAAGTAATATTCAGAAATTTTCACAAGAGCAACAACAACTCAAAGAGAGGCTTCATATCTCTCACTTGGGATTTTCTAGCTTGCCTTGTGCAAGCCCCAAGGCACTCTTTCCAGCACCATATTGTACTCACTGATTTATTGATAAAATGTCTCAGCAACGCAATTTTTGGTGCAAAGTCATGGTCTGATTTGTGTGCTTATTTTTCATGGTTTTTACTAGTGAAACATGAATCTCCGATCACTCGTGATTTATCGCGAGTTAAACTCTACTCTTCCCTCAAACGATCTGATTCAACTTTGGGCGAGTCAAACTCTCGTTGACCGAGTTTAACTCATGGTCAATGCGAGTTTGACTTGCGACTCACCAATTAATTGTGATTTAGGTGGCTGAGGCGATTTTCAGCCGTTGAGTCGACAGGTACAGGTTTTAACCTTTAGGGTTGCTGCATTGTTCGTCGCATGTTTAGTTAGGATAAAAATTAAACGTCGGTATGTAACTCACTTCTCACTACTCAGGCCCAACAACAACTCAACCCAGTGTGCTTCAGTGTTAGCTTCATCATGTGCTCTGTCAGAAATTTCAGTAGCAAACCATTATCGTATCATTTCAATAGCAATCAAGAGATTTCAGTTACTGCTTTTTTACTAATTAGTATGCTGTATTTTATAAACTTTTAGATGTAGATGCTTCTAGTTCTATGTAGTCATTAGTCACTGGTTAGGAGTCAGGACTCGATACTTGGATCATGTTTGGACTCATAACATATATGAGATACTTATTCATTCATGATATTTTGGACATCTATTGATATTATGCATTGTTTGGGCATGGCTTTATTGAATATCAATGAAAAATGTTTTTTTTTTTTTTTTTTTTTTCTAAATTAAATTTGTGTATATCTTTATTTATTGAATTCACCGATTTTTTCACGATTTTTCCCCGATTCGATTAAAATTCTTCGCTTTTTTGCCTCACCGATTTATTGCCGATTCCGAGTTTGGTAACATTGGTTTTTATGTCTATGTATGCGTTGTTATTTACTGTAAAAATTCCCTAGGAATATTACAATGTGACATAATGTTCTGTGCTTAACTGCCTTCTTATGGTCTTTTGCACAATGCTACTGGTTTTCATATCAGTTAGTCAACTAATTCTTTATTACCAAGGACAAGTCGCAAATATGTGTTCATTAGTTTGACCAGATATATATAAGTTAAATCATATTTTTTTGATCTCCCTTCTATGGTAATTAACCATAAAAGAAAAAAGGGATAAATTGGCAATTCTCTTTCTTATCTTTGTAATTTTTTCTTTTTATTTCCAATTATGATTCAGCCAAAGAAAAATAAATCAGTGTGGTAGTAACTATATACTTCCATGAAGCACTTTTTTTGGTACTTGCACATGTTAACTGCTTTCTATTTGATCTAAAGATCTTCAGCTTTTATTTGTTACTTGAAATATTTTAGATTTTCACTGCTGCAATTGACTGTCTAGAGTGTAATTTCAGGACTGTATGTTAGTCGAAACACCTATATTCGTGCTGGAATTGCAGAATGGAGAACCACCAATCCAGTGCATTTGGTAGGATATTACACTCTTTCCCTCTCTCTTCTGCTTATTGTTTTAGTTGTAACTTGTAACTAATTTATATCTTCCAAATGATCAATCTAAGTTCATGCCAATTTTCATACCCAGTTATTGATTGGAAGATCATTGGAATTACAGCTGCCAGAAAAGACCGATGTAATAAAAAATGAAAAAATGAAATCATCAGATGTTCAAGTTCCATGACAGAAAATCTTTTCATTGAAGGGTTATAGTAGATCTTAAGGTATTTTAAATAAATTGGTAAAATTTGAAACAGGGCAATTATCAGCAGAACAGTAACCAGCGATAGTTTGACTTCTTATATGCATGTATTCAAAAGTTCCTAAGAACATCTAAACATCCAATCTCAGAATACAATCTTATACAGTCCAATTAGATATATGGTTTATCTTATAAATCACTAGAAAGACACACCCAACTGATCAACTCCAAGTGGAGCGGGCATTATTGCATATCGAATATTAATGAATTTAGATAGAGTATTTCTAAATCTTGAGGATCTTATTGGTTTTAAGTGCAAATGTTTACTGATAGATTGGTTCTCTATGCTCTTCCCCAATTGTGTTAGTTCCAAACGGAGATGGGACATGGAAATGTGCTTAAATTATGGGGCTACGAAGAAATATCCATAAATAATTAGTATTTCTTACCTTGTGCTGCCCCTTCAGGGGAACTACCCTAGAGATACTCTGCCAAGGGTGATGTATCATGTCACTGCTTGTACAAGTTTCATATTCCAGTTTCTAAAATCCAGGCCTACTTCTCTTTTACACTCCATCATACATTTGTGCCTAAATTTCATTCTGCATTGGTATATCAGTTCCTGCTCTCTAGACACTTCATCTTGTAGCTGTTAATAGGCATATGATGATTTCTTCTAGTTATCATGTCCATGTGTTTTTTTTCAGCTTAGAATGTTGTTGATATTACTAACTTGTTTGCAAAGTGTGATACAACATAGATATGAACTTTTATTATCTATAACTGAGTGGAAACCTTACTTTCTTGCCTTGTCTAACCATGGTGGTGTTGAGAAATTAGGGCTTTTATTAAAATTTCTCTTTCATGATAATTACTTGTGATTTCGTTATGTTTCTTTCACTTAGATCTTATCTTCGTTAGATTATTACGTTCTTCATCAAGTCAATTATCAAATGCACAAGAGACACAAATAATTAGGCTAGCAAGCCAGGGCCAAAACCTCTCCCTCTTGGAGAGGAAAACCCGATAAAAATTCTTCTTATACATATTCAATTGACGAGTGCCATAACCATGACACAAACCCTTGACACCAGTATGCCTCCAAGACCCTTGTCACTGCTCTTCTAGCCTCCTTAAGTTGATCTCCTTTTCTGCACCGTACCGCACCAGCATTATGGAGACTCGGTCCCAAGTCTAGCAGCCCTAACTGATGTGCTTCCCTTCGTTCCTTCTGAACTTGATCTCCAATAGATTTCTTTCTTTGCCTTCTTCCAAGATACACAAGGCTGTGATCTCTTGCTGTAGTAACTCTTCTTTACGCAGTGTATCCTTCTGGGATATAGACCAAGGCTTATGTAGCCTTACTTTTCCGTTGTAATAACCCTTGAGATGAGCGAGGTATGACTGTCCTCCTTTCTTCATTGAGCAGTGTTGTCGCACAGATTGTCTAGGCACCCCAACAACGGCTCAGATTGGGGGTTGTCACCCTGATCCCCAATCTCTCTATTTAAGCTGTCTCCTTGCAAGCTAAGGGAGGTAGACCCTATTAGAAATGAAGAGGAAGAATCCAGGAGACGCAGCTAAAACACCAAATACTTGATAAAATTAACGAGATTTCACAGATTGATTATGTTAAAACCAGTGCCTTATGGAGTCAAACAAGATCCCGTTATGCAATTAAAGATGAATATTGGATGTATAACTGCTGCTAAATGACCACAATGATATTCAATAGAAAATGCCATGATCATTCATTAAGATACTGAAACCAATCAACAAAGCTATCATGAAACGATGCCAAATGCTTGAAATATTTCCGAAATTAAGATATTCCAATATAACGCAGTTTGAAAATTAAAATGATCCACAGTCAAACTTTAGATAAAAAAAATTTAGTGCATTTGACTATAGAAAATTTGAATTTTTTTTTTATATTTTTGTATTTTCTAGATTTTTAAAATTTTTGGAATTTTTTATTTTTATTATAATTTTTTATTTAAATTTTGAAACCAATTGAAAATCTAAATCTAAATTAAATCTGAAACTAAAAAGAAATCTTACAAAAAAAATAAAAAATAAAAAATAAAAATAAATAAATAAATTTAAAATCTAAACTAAAGCCCAAAATCTAAAAAGTAAACTAAATCAAAATTAAAATCTAACTAAATTAAAACTAAAATTAAACAAATCTAAAAGAAATGAAACATTAAAAAAATAAAATAAAATAAAATTGAAATTTATAAACTAAACGCTAATCCTAAAAAATCGAATTTGAAAATTAAAAATAAATAAATTTACAACCTAATTTTAACAAAACTAAATATTGAAACAAAAGTCGAAAAACAAAACAAAACTAAATCTATACAATCGAATGAAAACTAAGACTAAACAAAACACAACTAAACTCTAAATAAAATTTAAGACTAAAAAAAAAATAAAAAAAATCTAACACTGATCAAGACTATACACTAAACTAACGCTAGCAAATTAAAAAATCGCATAAAAATTTTAACGCTAACTCAAAACAAAAATGAATCCGCTCCTAAGAAATTAACGCCTATGCTTACGTTTCATTTGTTTTTTTTTTTATATGTGCATTTGATTTGTCGTATTGTAGGTTGGAGTAAGCAAGAGCTGGATGGCGACATACAGAGGTCGAACGGAGGAGAAGCTCGGGTGACGAGGAGGAGGAGACTTCGTCAGTTCGGCCAGAGAAGCTAGGGTCGATGAAGACGGAGGGCAGAGAGATAGGTGCAGGTCGAGGCAGCAGACGGAGAATGGTTTGGACAGTGGAAGAATGAGGGCGGATGGGAGAGCGTATTTTGCTGGACGGAAAAGTGAAGCAGAATGGTGAGGAGTGGGACAGCAGACAGAGGCAGAATGTAGTGAATAATCCAGTCAAAAATTTCTCCCTTTAAAATTAATTTTTCAACGTTGTTCGAATCCAATAACGTCCAGATTTGTACACAGTAGGGATTTGAGGCCAGATCTAGCCTTTGGAGGCTAGATCTGCCTCAGATCTTAAAAAAAAAATTCCGATTTAAACTCAGAACTTGCAAAAAACTAGCTAGATCTGAAGATATACACACCGAGAAACGATTAAACCCTTATAGTCTAAAAACAAATTTACAAATTTACAAACTAGTCTACAAATCTGAGGCCCTCATGCCCAGATTTGAATCCATTTCGGCGCAACTTTTTAGAAAATTAAAATTTTAGTGAGAGGCACAAGCCTT
Organism: Pinus albicaulis; assembly: GCA_034641835.2. Classification (NCBI taxonomy): domain Eukaryota; kingdom Viridiplantae; phylum Streptophyta; class Pinopsida; order Pinales; family Pinaceae; genus Pinus; species Pinus albicaulis. Next base: position 142,036,410 of record CM076574.1, on the reverse strand, counting down.
AGAAAATCCTGCAAAATCACAAATTTCGTAAGATAGACTTGGAATTTAACAAATAATGAGCTTTTCAAATTTATGTTTATTGAGTGTCGGCTGGTCCAACCGAAGACTTCCCCAGACGCTCAATCTTAAAAAAAAAATTTCCCTGCACACTTAGATCTGAACCTTAAATCGATAGAGATTTAAGAAAACAACATGAGATCCTTTAGAAAAATCAAAATGTCATTTTATGAATCCAGAAAACTGCAGAAGATACCTGTATGCAGATTAATCCACGAAGGCCATCAACCATAAAATGCAAAAACAAAGTAGCAGAGTTTAGAGACAATTCACCACATAGATCCGAGAAGGAACATCAAAATTTGTAACCCCAAAGTCTTTATGCTTTATTCCTCAAAAATTTACAAGAGCTTCTAAGAACAAGTGCACGATCCTGAGATCGGATGACTCAATATTGACAAAGACCTCTAAATTTATAGGACAAAATCTCTAACGGCTAGTTTGGATGATCCTTGTCAAAATAATCTCAACCGTCCATAAGATTTAATCATCTTTTAATCAGAAGCGTTGAAATTAAAATTTTGGGGAAAAAATGAATTTATCATTTAATTCAATTTTAATTAACTCAAAAATATTATTTATGAGTTAATTACCCCAAAATTTTGACTTTGACTTAACCACCAAGGCCCAAGGGTTCAAAATTTCTTAAAATTTTCAATATTCTCTTGACCCGGGGCTTTCGAAATCATTTTCCAAGGACCAACAAATTTTGCCTTTAAAGATTTAATCCTAACTTAGGATCCTAAATTAATTAAATTTCTGGTTTAAGATTTTTTTAAATTAATTGACCAGAAAATTTAATTAATTGACTAAGAGGGGATTATAATTATTTTTCCAACCCTCTTTTACATGAGATAATACATTTACATACATGAAGGGGGAATACCCATTCGTATAGACCTTCAAATAAATACCCAATTCTGCGACTCAAAACATGATCTAGTAGACCAAGTAGCTCAAACTACTTTTACAAAGACTCGATAGAAAACACTAGGACTCACTTAGCATGTTGATGACAAAATCCACCCTAGCTTTGGGGTGAGGCTGGAGGGAAAAACTCTGCCGATCACTTTCGTGAATCAGTGAGACAAAAAACCTCCTAGGATAGAGATCATCAACAACATACTAGGCTTACCTAGGCTATTACATACACTGACGATCTTACTTAGATCATTTACATCATAAAATGCAGAATGGGTTTACATCATTATAAAAACTATCGATCGGCGACTGATGATGGAATTTGAATGGCGCAACCACGTCGAACATGACGAATCCCATTTGAAAAAATGGGGGTGTACTGCTATGGGGTCGTTGACAAAGTGTGGTCAACATCTGGCTCTACTTGGGGACACGTTGCTTCATCGAAGGAATGTGAGAATCCAGAATCTGCATCCAAGCAACACACAAGATTACATAAGTAGCGTCCATCCAAAAAACATTAAGCTCATGAAAAATAGAAGCTCTTCTAACATTTATTATTCTATTTAACATGAAAAGTAAATCTACTCTAACTGCAAAATGAAATGCTGAAATAACAAGGTGTAAGGTTAGAGATACAATAGAAAGGATGCCCTGTGGCATCAGATGTGCTCAATATAGTGCATGCTGAGCATTTTCTTGCTTTCAGGCAAGTCTGTAGGCTGCTTTTCAGATGTGCCATGCCCAATCTTGCTAATTGTAGGACTTTGTCTTATCCGAATGTCACGCTGCTCTCGACCATCAGACGAATCAAACCACTTACTTTTTCTTTTTTGCTTCTTTCTCTTCTTCTGAGTGGGTTGTGATGTCAACAATGAGACCACTGTAGATTTCTTGTCCTCATCTTGAAGATGTTTGTACAAAATATCTGAAGAACCTGGAGCGTGACCAATATTATTCTGGATATACTCTGTCAATGGCGACACATAAGCTTGGTCTTTCTCAACATCCTTTGAAACCATAGTTAAATTTTCCGTGTGATGAGATGGGAATGGCTTTACCAGATAAGAAGTCTTATGATCTGTTGATGAATCTTCATAATCAAATTTCGGCTGAAACTTTTGTATATGTAATTTTTCCATTTTTTCCAACCTTTTCTGTATGGAACTCATCTCCAACAAGTGATTTTCCTTCATGGTAGTCATTTCCTGGGTGTGTCTTGCTTCCATTGCAATCATATGATTCTGTATAATGGACATCTGATTAGAATGATTAACTTCCATTATCTTTAACCTGTTTTCCATGACATTTATTTCTTGTGCATGACTTGCTTCCATGGAAGTTATCTTATTTTGAAGATTGATTTGGTTAGCTTCCATGTTTTGAATCATTTGCGTATGATTGGGTTGAACATCCTTAATCATCTGAGCTGGTTCCTTAACCTGACTTTCATAATCTTCTATATGCATGTGATAGTCCTTACCAACAACATTAATTTGATGGCTCGACCCTGCCATTCTACTAGCTATGATTCTTTTGACAACATGGCAAGTAACCTCTTCATGAAGAGCATTATAGGCTCTACAATAAGGCAGAGCTTCATCCACAAGATTTGCAAACTCAAGTTGATTTGTCGGTCTTTGCTCATAAGATAGGCCTCTTTTCTGCAAAGCATTATTATTTCTAGGTTGGGAATTCTGCGTTTGAGCCCTTTCCATTTGGACCAACCTAGCTTGTAAGACACTTATTTCCTTAGCATGTTCGGAGATCAATTTCGCTTGATTAAGCTCCATGCTTTCAAGCTTTTGCATTAACCTTTTCATAGGGTCATCATCATCTTCTAGAGGTTCTTTTAACTTAGTTGCAGCGTCATCAAAGCCAAGAATTTCATACTTCCCAGATGCCCTTTTATCTTTTTCAAGCTCTTCAGCTAAAGACTGACAAGCCTTATAATTTGCAGTTTTAGCTCTCCTTAACTCATATGAAGTATCAGAATCAAAAGCATCAATGTAAAAATTCAGAAGAGATCCATTAGGAGGTTTATGAGTTTGAGATATTTCTCTAAGAATACCATTAAATCTCCTGTTAAATTCTTCAATCGTTTCATTTTCTTTCTTTTTTATGGTACTGATCTCTCTTACCAAATGCCTATCTTCCCTTTTATCACCATACTTTTCCTTAAAGGCAGCTACAATTGATTCAAAAGTATCAAATGAATTATCAGGTTTTTCCATAAACCAATCAGCAACATCCTCACCAAAAGTAAGAACAAAAGTTTTCATCTTTACATCATCGAAATTATTATTTGCAACTGCAAATCTATTCCACCAGTTAGTGAAAGCAAACAAATGAGATTTAACACTAACTGCATCATTTCCTTGAAAAGACGGTAATTTATTCATTTGAGGAACATCATGGGGATAACCTTGAATATTAGCAAAATTACACGAGGCAAAAACATCCATGATATCATTTTTAGGATTTTAGAAATAGATATGTGTTCAAGAATAGTCAAAAGGTCCTCAAGAAACGAACTTCTTAGCAGGAACTCTTGTAAGAAATGAAAGAATTGGAGTCGCCACTTGAACATGAAACTAATTCTAAAACTGAAGAAATAATCGAGAGATAACAGATAGATATCAGGGGGGGATTCTTGTCTGGAAGTAAAAAGATGAATAAGTGGAGTCACCACCCAAACAAGAAGCCAACCGAAATGGCCAGGTGCTAAAGATACGATGATGAAATGATTAGAGATATGACGAAAGATAAGGCGATGAAAATATGAAGAGATGAAAAGACACCAGAAAATGTGATCCCTTGTGACAGGCTAATGAATGGCGAAAGAAGATTTGAAGATTATAAAATGTCGTTAAGACCAAGGACAGAAAAATTCTATCCCTGGCAACGGCGCCAAAAAATGTTGTCGCACAGATTGTCTAGGCACCGCGACAACGGCTCAGATTGGGGGTTGTCACCCTGATCCCCAATCTCTCTATTTAAGCTGTCTCCTTGCAAGCTAAGGGAGGTAGACCCTATTAGAAATGAAGAGGAAGAATCTAGGAGACGCAGCTAAAACACCAAATACTTGATAAAATTAACGAGATTTCACAGATTGATTATGTTAAAACCAGTGCCTTATGGAGTCAAACAAGATCCCGTTATGCAATTAAAGATGAGTATTGGATGTATAACTGCTGCTAAATGACCACAATGATATTCAATAGAAAATGCCACGATCATTCATTAAGATACTGAAACCAATCAACAAAGCTATCATGAAACGATGCCAAATGCTTGAAATATTTCCGAAATTAAGATATTCCAATATAACGCAGTTCGAAAATTAAAATGATCCACAGTCAAACTTTAGATAAAAAAAATTTAGTGCATTTGACTATAGAAAATTTGAAATTTTTTTTTATATTTTTGTATTTTCTAGATTTTTAAATTTTTTGGAATTTTTTATTTTTATTATTATTTTTTATTTAAATTTTGAAACCAATTGAAAATCTAAATCTAAATTAAATCTGAAACTAAAAAGAAATCTTAAAAAAAAATTAAAACTAAATTTTAATTTAAAAAAAAAAAATTAAATTTAAAATCTAAACTAAAGCCCAAAATCTAAAAAGTAAACTAAATCAAAATTAAAATCTAACTAAATTAAAACTAAAATTAAACAAATCTAAAAGAAATGAAACATTAAAAAATAAAAAATAAAAATAAAAATAAATAAATAAATAAATCGAAATTTATAAACTAAACGCTAATCCTAAAAAATCAAATTTGAAAATTAAAAAAAAAAAATGACAACCTAATTTTAACAAAACTAAATATTGAAACAAAAGTCGAAAAACAAAACAAAACTAAATATTGAAACAAAAGTCGAAAAACAAAACAAAACTAAATTTATACAATCGAATGAAAACTAAGACTAAACAAAACACAACTAAACTCTAAATAAAATTTAAGACTAAAAAATAAAATAAAAAATCTAACACTGATCAAGACTATACACTAAACTAATGCTAACAAATTAAAAAATCGCATAAAAATTTTAACGCTAACTCAAAACAAATATGAATCCGCTCCTAAGAAATTAACGCCTATGCTTACGTTTCGTTTGTTTTTTTTTTATATGTGCATTTGATTTGTCATATTGCAGGTTGGAGTACGCAAGAGCTGGACGACGGCATACAGAGGTTGAATGGAGGAGAAGCTCGGGTGACGCCGAGGAGGAGACTTCGACAGTTCGGGCAGAGAAGCTAGGGTCGATGAAGACGGAGGGCAGAGAGATAGGTGCAGGTCGAGGCAGCAGACGAAGAATGGTTTGGACGGTGGAAGAATGAGGGCGGATGGGAGAGCGTATTTTGCTGGACGGAAAAGTGAAGTAGAATGGTGAGGAGCGGGACAGCAGACAGAGGCAGAATGTAGTGAATAATCCAGTCAAAAATTTCTCCGTTTAAAATTAAATTTTCAACGTTGTTCGAATCCAATAACGTCCAGATTTGTCCACAGTAGGGATTTGAGGCCAGATCTGGCCTTTGGAGGCTAGATCTGCCTCAGATCTTAAAAAAAAAATCTCGATTTAAACCTAGAACCTGCAAGAAACCAGCTAGATCTGAAGATATACACACCAAGAAACGATTAAACCCTTACAGTCTAAAAACAAATTTACAAATTTACAAACTAGTCTACAAATCTGAGGCCCTCATGGCCAGATTTGAATCCATTTCGGCGCAACTTTTTAGAGATTTAAAATTTTAGTGAGAGGCACAAGCCTTAGAAAATCCTGCAAAATCACAAATTTCGTAAGATAGACTTGGAATTTAACAAATAATGAGCTTTTCAGATTTATGTTTATTGAGTGTCGGCTGGTCCAACCGAAGACTTCCCCAGACGCTCAATCTTAAAAAAAAATTTTTCCTTGCACACTTAGATCGATAGAGATTTAAGAAAACAAAATGAGATCCTTTGGAAAAATCAAAATGTCATTTTATGAATCCAAAAAGCTGCAGAAGATATCTGTATGCAGATTAATCCACGAAGGCCATCAACCATAAAATGCAAAAACAAAGTAGCAGAGTTTAGAGACAATTCACCACATAGATCCGAGAAGGAACATCAAAATTTGTAACCCCAAAGTCTTTATGCTTTATTCCTCAAAAATTTACAAGAGCTTCTAAGAACAAGTGCACGATCCTGAGATCGGATGACTCAATATTGACAAAGACCTCTAAATTTATAGGACAAAATCTCTAACGGCTAGTTTGGATGATCCTTGTCAAAATAATCTCAACCGTCCATAAGATTTAATCATCTTTTAATCAGAAGCGTTGAAATTAAAATTTTGGGGAAAAAACGAATTTATCATTTAATTCAATTTTAATTAACTCAAAAATATTATTTTTGAGTTAATTACCCCAAAATTTTGACTTTGACTTAACCACCAAGGCCCAAAGGTCCAAAATTTCTTAAATTTCTCAATATTCCCTTGGCCTGGGGCTTTCAAAATCATTTTCCAAGGACCCACAAATTTTGCCTTTAAAGATTTAATCCTAACTTAGGACCCTAAATTAATTAAATTTCTGGTTTAAGATTTTTTAAATTAATTGACCAGAAAATTTAATTAATTGACTGAGAGGGGATTATAATTACTTTTCCAACCTTCTTTTACATGAGATAATACATTTACATACATGAAGGGGGAATACCCATTCGTATAGACCCTCAAATAAATACCCAATTCTGCGACTCAAAACATGATCTAGTAGACCAAGTAGCTCAAACTACTTTTACAAGGACTCGATAGAAAACACTAGGACTCACTTAGCATGCTGATGAAAAAATCCACCCTAGCTTTGGGGTGAGGCTGGAGGGAAAAACTCTGCCGATCACTTTCGTGAATCAGTGAGACAAAAAACCTCCTAGGATAGAGATCATCAACAACATACTAGGCTTACCTATGTTATTACATACATTGATGGTCTTTCTTAGATCATTTACATCATAACATGCATAATGGGTTTACATCATTTATAAAAATGTCGTCTGATGATGGAATTTGAATGGCGCAATCACGTCGAACATGACGAATCCCATTTGAAAAAATGGGGGTGTACTGCTATGGGGTCGTTGACAAAGTGTGGTCAACAAGCAACATTCTGCTTCTTACGCACTGTAGTTCGGAATCCGGATCTCTATCACAAACTTAGACCGAGACCTATCTTCCTTGCTGAGATTTGTCGCTTCTTCGCACCAACCTTGGACTGAATCTGTCTTGCACTGGTTATTGCAGACCCTTGACCAAGAGACTGAGATATGACAGCGCTATCTCTTCATTGAACTGCCTTCCCTTTTCACACCCAAAACACAGACTTCTATCTCACACTTTATTTCAGATCTTGTTCGAGCTTGTTGTGTCCTAATGAGGCCGCAGTCCACCCTTTATATAGGGACTATTCCACTGTCTTGAGCCTACATGACTGATTGGGTGTAAGCTGTAATATCCCGAATGGAAATAAACAGCAATATAAAGCACATAAACAAAGAACTACAGCAACTAGAGAGACATCATAAGAAAAACAGACAATATGGAGAACACTGAGCCATTTTATTAATACTGAAAGATGGAATGAGTACAAAAGGTGATTAGAATGATGGCACCTTGGCTTGCACTAGGCAAGCGTAGAAATACTCTCAGAAGATGACTCAGAATGGCTGCTCCCTCAAGACTGCGTAATCTCCAGTGCTGCTGGTGCAGCTGCTATTGCTGGAATGGAATAACTATTTGGGGCTGCTCCCCTCCTCGGAAAATTGTGAAACTTAGGGAATGGCCTCTCCACCCAATACCCAGAAAAGCCAAGAAAGCTTTCCGGAAATGGTGGACCTACAAAAATGACTCCCTTGAGGCACTACGCTATTCCCCAATGAGAAACGTTGGCCCTGAATGATTTGCTGCAAATAATGGCCTCCGACTCTGCCAAAATGATGGAATAGGGAAGGGCTGACCCCTTTCCAACTCTTTCGGGCTGAATCCCTTGATAAACCCTCAATCCGGAATCACCTCCTTCTAAGACTACGTCCTTCCTCTCACTGACTACGCTGTCTCTTCTAGTGAATGCTCCCAACTGTGGTTGCTACAACTCTCTCCATCAAAACAAAGATGGAACTCCTCACCCAAGCAGGCATTCGAAGTCTCCTGGGGCTGAGGTTGGGATCTCCACACGAAGACACCCGGTGTACTGAATAGTATGTGCAGACTTTGCTCAACAGCAAGCGTGCTCAATGTCAAAAGATAAATAACAAAGATGCATAATCAAAATGAATCCAAAAGGAGGAGACCCTCTCCCTTTTTATGCTTGGAGAGCCTTGCTCTCACCTAGGCCCCACCATCAACTGCACTGTTTCCTTGAGCCACGCTGTCCACCTCTCTCTGCGCTGGCTTGGTCCCACGCTGCCTACCCTGTCTCTTTTCCCACACCGCCACTTGACCACTAGGCCCCACGTTTCCAATTAGTCATGTCTCTCAAGTGACTTTAGGAAATACTTTTTATCCTAAGTTTGAGTTAAGTGTCCCTCTTCACCCACTTTATTTTTAACTTAACTTTATTAAAGTAAAATAGTCAAAATTAATATTTCCAATTAGCTATTGCTAATTGGAGATAATCTAGATCCCTCCACATCTTAAGAAGCATTGCCACATCCTCAAGCAAGCTATGATAATAGATGCTACAAAATGTTCTCACTCTCGTCACTCTCCTGGGTGGCATCCTCATCGGTAGATTCCTCCATCTTACACTGGTACTCTCCAGGCCATTGTGCTCCGGTATCTCCCTAGTGTCAATAATGGCCTCCGGCTGTAGCACCAGATGCCCCTCATCATCGGTGGGTGGAAGCTCCTCTGTTGCAGTCACCTGCTGTCCTAGTGCCTTCTTCAGGCATGACACATGAAAAATGTTATGAATCTTGCTACCAATGGGCAGCTCCAACTCATATGCAACCTCTCCAACTCTGTGTGTCACCCTGTATGGTCCATAAAAGCGAGGCTTGAGCTTTTCAGCCCCCTTTTGCTTCAGCGTGGACTATCGATATGGTTGCAAACGTAGGTAGACCAAATCCCCTAACTTGAACTGCCTCTCAACACGTCCCCTGTCGACGTACAGCTTCTGCTGATTCTATGTTGTAGCCATGTTATCCTTGAGAGCTCGAAGTATATCCTGACTCTCTTGGATCCAATCCTTGGCTCTAGGAGCCTTGCTAGCACCAAACATCATGTCAGCAAAAGATAAAGCATGATACCCATATAATGCATAAAATGGAGACATACCGATGGACATATGATGAGTGTTGTTGTAGCAGTACTCCCCCAAGTGCAACCATCGCAACCATGCCTTCTGCTGCCAGCTGACATAGTTACGTAAGTAGCCCTCCAGCCACTTGTTCACTATCTCTGTCTGCCTAGCCATCTGGGGGTGGTAAATAGTACTCGGTGTCAACTCAGTGCCCACCAAATAGAAAAGCTCCTGCCAAAACCCGCCCATGAAGCGGCTATCCCTGTCACTAACAATCGTCTTTGGGAGACGATGCAATTTGAAAACGTCCCTGAAGAATAACTCCGCTACCTGTGTTGCAGTGTAACGTGGTGGTATGGCGAAGAAGTGAGAATATTTAGTCAGTCGATCAACGACTACAAATATGCAATCCTTGCTCTGCACAGTGGGCAACCCCATAATGAAATCCATCGAAATACTCTCCCATTTCCCCTCAGGAATGGGAAGAGGTTGTAATAACCCTGCCGGATGGTTCATCTCCCCCTTGTTACGCTAGCAAACTTCGCACTCCCTAACAAGTTGGAGTGCGTCCTCCTTGAGGCCCTCCCAAGAGAACCTCTCTTTGATGGCCCTATAGGTCTTGGTGAACCCCTGGTGGTCTGATAATGGAGAGTCATGTGAGGTGTGCAATATCTTCTTCTTGAGGCTTTGCCCTTCAGAGATTACTGTCAACTCAGGCAGGATGAAGGAGGAAGGAACAATGGGGGGTCTAGCACGCAGAGTTCAGAGTTGCAGCGTACCACTGGGAGGACACCTTTTCCCATGTATGATGGATCCGCTGATTGCACAGTTCGGGATCAGGTGGAAAAGCTGGATACCTCTTTCCAGCTTGACCGAATAACGGAGGGGGAAGCAATCAAAATGGCTACCTCGCACTTGGAGGATGAGGGCACACTGGATCATGGGGAGCATGTGGATACACCCAATATGACGCAGGGATCACCTGTGCTGGAGACTTCTTTGACCATATCGATTGACATCTTAGTAGAGAGAGTAGAGCTTACCCCAGTAGTGCCATCCATTGAGGTGATGACCGGGGTAGTGTCCGAGTCTTCGGGTGGTAGCAGCACACGACAGATGGGTGAGGTTCCAGGAGATGTATCCACCTTTGATGAGGCACTAAGAGATACAGAGGTATTGGACGATGGTTGCACACAACGGTGTCATCAACTTCGAGCCAACCTTCTAGTTTTGAAAGGGAAGGCCACATGAGTACGAGAGGCTATTTTGTTACAAAACGAGGAGCTAGAGGGCATGAGAGTAGTTTGTGTCGAGTCAGCGGCCAAGTTGGCCCACATTGGGGAACGACTGGATTCCCTAATGGTACAGCTAGAGGGCACATTGGAGTGTCAGAGCAGCCCCCTTCAGGCATGCATAGACGGGGCTAGAAACATTGTTGGGTCACCTCTTTCCATTGGAGAGAGAGAGGCGGAGCCACCTAGTCAGATTTCATACGTTGACTTGGTTAGCGGGATGAGACGATCGGAGTTGCACAGGGTGCAGCATCCACATGTTGAGGTTGGATGGCGAGAGATTTTGAGTTGGTACCCAGTGGAGTGGATTATGGAGATAGTGGTGGACTCGGGGGTAGTTCAGCAGGAGTTTCCAGGTGTTGGGAATACAGGAACCCCAGACTGGCATTGGGATCTAGGGGGGATTACCTATCGTTTCCCAGGCAGGTCGGTTGACTATGTCTTGGAGGGTACAGTTGGCCTAGCAGTTCAGCATGCGCATTTTCTAGGGGAGTTTCGGTCAGCTCCAGTGGCCAACCAGTTTATGGGTAGACTCCCTAGGTTGTCTTGGTATGACACTTGTACACGAGTTCACAGGGTGATCAACATACCTTGGCAAAAGCTTGTTGAAGGAGGTGGCATTGGCAGGCAACCAGATGGTGCCTTGTATGGGGCCAAGGATTCTTCACCTTTGTGTGGGGCACAGAGGTCACAGTGGAGCCGAGCAGTGGTGGTATCTACTGACACATAGGGAGATTCACTTCTTGAACCCCTCGAGGAGGGTTTGGAGTGATGATCCATTCGTCGGCGGGTATAGCGTTGCGACAGTGGAGGTGATGATACCGATTGGGGGTGGTCTGACATGTAGAGACACAAATCTAGGCCATCACATCCAAGGATGTGTGGGAGCATCTAGCATTGAGCAGTGGATTACCGGTGGACATGGAGTTGCATGCTGGTGTACCGTAGTGTGTGGGACTGCATTGTGGAGTAGGAGTGTCCTACATCACATTGGGAACACGCGAGGAGTGACCGATGCCATGATACAGACAAGGCACGAGACGATACAGGGTGGTACAGCAGTAGTAGGGGGTTCCAGCAGTGTACAGGGGTATGCCTTATTGTGCAGTGGCATGTCGAGGAGTACATGGATGATCGGTGATATGCGAGGGCGTACAGTGCTGCACAACAAGGTCTTAGAGTATTGCCTCTAGGGAGACTCACGGACAGGGACATCGGGCATACCTTTGGGGGTAGTTCACCCAAGATCGATGGGGAGACAGATGAGCGACACTTGATGGTATCTGTGGGGACTCACGCCCCTAACCTCTTCTACATCACTCACGGGCACAGTCGATTTTGTTGTTGTCCTTTGGCACCCTGGGCATGAGCAGTGGGTTACGCGAGGCTCAACCAAGATATTTGGATGACACTCGACACACTAGGGGAGAGACTGCTCAGCAGTGGCACTGGGTTGGTGCGCTAGTTGACAGCCACAGGTCAGGGGATTAGATGTTCCTCTGCAGGGGTGGCACATCAGTCATCGTTGAGCCTATGCTTGGGGAGCGGGTCATGAGGGAGACACGTGTCACTCTTTTCTCAGGGCATGTCGAGACCATGCATGAGTAGAGGATACTGGGTACAGCAGAGGTAGCATCCCAGTATGTGTCTGGGCTCTAGACAATGTATCGACACATTATCGAGAGGGTGGATGGCAGATCCAGTGGAGATGGTTGGCAGGAACAGGAGGGATCCACATACCTTGAGTCAATTGCGAGTATCAGATATCTATCTATTGATTGCATTCGTGGAGGAACAAAGCTTAGAGGGACTGCGCAGTCTTAAGAGAGGGGGATGCAGTTCATCTTGGGAGAGCTCCGGATTGGAGCCATTTTGGAGGATTCAGGCTGGAGGATTGAGCAAGGGGCCAACCCTTGCCTATTGGAGATATTTGATAGAAAGGGAGGCCATATTTCGTAGGGTAGCATTCAGCACCAGCGTGGCCCTTGGGAGGATAGCGTAGATCCTCAAGGGAGGCATTTTCGGGGGTCAACCATTCCAGAAATGCTCTCTGGGCTTTTCTAGGTATTGTGAGTAGAGGCCGATTCCAGAGTATCAGAATTTTCCGAGTAGGGGAGCAGCCCCAAAGACTCATTTTGTTCCAACAGTAGCAGCAGCAAGACAGTATTTCAGCAGCTTGGAGTTAGAGCAGAGAGTAGCCATTTCCATTGATATTCTGAGAGTATTCCTACACTTGCCTGGTGCAAGTCGAGGTGCCATAATTCTGATCACCTCTTGTACTTTTTTCTATTTCTCAGTATAATAAAATGGCTTAGGATTCTCTATTTTCTGTGTATCCGTTTCATGGTTTATTTCTAGTACCATATGTCTTGTTTGTGTGCTTTATATCACTGCATATTCCCTTCGGGATACTACAAGCCCTCTCCGATATGGAAACCCCTTGGGGTCTCACGCTGTCTAGAGTCTAGACTCTGCCGTGAACCTTTGCCCCATCTCTTCTATTTGTCTCGACAAATCCTGCATTGATTTGAGAAGTTCACCAAACTCCTTCCCGACATCTCTTTCCTCCGCCATTGGTTCCTCTTCCTCTGGGTCCACTACTGGAACGCCGTCACCTTCCCCGAAGGTGATCTCTAACCTCCACTCCTAGTCTCTGTACTTCCTCCCTCGGTAACAGATGTATGGTTTACCTGTTGGTGTCATAGACAATCTGCTCCACAGGCTGAGCCAAGTCTATGAGTTCTGATAATATCTCGAATGCAAATAAACAACAATATAAAGCACATAAACAAAGAACTACAACAACTAGAGAGACATCATAAGAAAAACAGACAATATGCAGAACGTTGAGCCATTTTATTAATACTGAAAGATGGAATGAGTAAAAAAACTGATTAGAATGATGGCACCTTGGCTTGCACTAGGAAAGCGTAGAAATACTCTCAGAAGATGACTCGGAATGGCTACTCCCTCAAGACTACGTAATCTCCAGTGCTGCTGGTGCAGCTGCTGTGTTGCTGCTACTGCTAGAATGGAATAAATATTTGGGGTTGCTCCCCTCCTCGGAAAATTGTGAAACTTAGGGAATGGCCTCTCCACCCAATACCGAGAAAAGTCCAGAAAGATTTCTGGAAATGGTTAACCTCCGAAAATGACTCCCTTGAGGCACTACGCTATTCCCCAATGAGAAATGTTGGCCCTGAATGATCTGCTACAAATAATGGGCTCCGACTCTGCTGAAATGATGGAATAGGGAAGGGCTGACCCCTTTCCAACTCTTCTGTGCTGAATCCCCTGATAAACCCTCAATTCGGAACCACCTCCTTCCAAGACTGTGTCCTCCCTCTCACTGACTGCGCTGTCTCTTCCAGTGAATGCTCCCTGTTGTCGCACAGATTGTCCAGGCACCGCGACAACGGCTCAGATTGGGGGCTGTCACTCTTATCCCCGATCTCTCTATTTAAGCTGTCTCCAAGCAAGCGAAGGGAGGTAGACCCTATTATAAATGAGGATGACAAATCCAGGAGACACAGCTAAAACATCAAATACTTGATAAAATGAACGAGATTCCACAGATCTAAATTAGATTTCAAGTTTAAGACCAGTGCCTTATGGAGTCAAACAGGATCCCGTTATGCAATTATAAACAAGTAAGTGACGATTAACTGTTGCTTATTAAAACACGATTGATCACAATGATATTCAATTGAAAACACCACAACCATGCATTAAAATACCCTAAACCCACAGTGATATTACCACAAGATGAAAATGTCAGATATTTGCAATATTTCCAGATTTATGATGCTTCAATTAATTTCGATCCAGAAAATGCCAAAAATTTTGTATAGTCATACTTAGGATAAACTCTTAAAAGTTCATTTGACTATAAAATAGAATTTTGAGAATTTTTATAATTTTTTATTATTTTTTTTGTTTTATTTTTCATGAAATCAAAACTGAAAAAATGAAACTTATGACTAAACAAGCTCTAAAACAAAAATTTAAAATATTTTTTTTGAATTTTTTATTTTTCAAAATCTAAATATCCAAATTAATGCTCTAAAATAAAACTAAACTAAAATCTAAATTAAATCTAAAGTCAAATTAAATTAAAATCCAAACTAAACTAAAACTAAAACAAATAAAAAAATGCAATTTCAAATCCTAACTCTAAACTCACGCTAAAGTTAAACTAACTAACTCAATCAACTAAATCAAACTCTAAAATTAAAATGAAAATCTAACTAATGTTAAACAAAATCTACAAAATTTAAATCTAAAATCGAATTAAGTTTAACCTAAATTAAATCTAAGTCTAAACTATAAAAATAAAATGAAACGCTTCAAAAAGACGTCGAATCAAAAAGACGTGTTATATGTGTATGAGCTTGTCGTTTTGCAGGTGATGGGAGTCAACGGCTCAAATGGAGGTAGCCACGAAGGCGGGCAGAGGGTCGACTGAGTTGGACGGAGAATGATGCAGACGACTGTGTGAACTGGCGGGACGGTGGGAGAAGAAATGCAGGCGGGAGGCAAGGAAAGAACGCAGGTTGGAGCAGAAGAATGGCAAATCGATCTAGGGCGTTGGACGTAAGGTAAAAGCTGGACGGGCAAAGGAAAAGCAGAGGCTAGACGGAGGGTTTGACGCCAGTGTTGAGGAATGATGCAGATGGCAAGTGAAAGGGTAGTGATGTTGGATGGAAAGCTGATGTGTTTCGTTTTGCAGGCAGCGGAGGAAGGACGGCAGTGAGAACAGCAGGCAGATAATTTGAAGTGAGGGCAGCGCCTGAATGTGAATAAGGAAATCGATTGAAGGCACAATGGACAGTGCAGAAAGAGATAGAGCGTATAACCCAGTGCACACAAAAAAAAAAAACGCCCAGCAAGCTTTGTTTAAGCTCAAATTTTATAGATACTGGCTTAATTGTGTTTGAAATCTTCTCCTTGGCAGCACAATTACGCCCAGATTTGAAAGAAAAAACCAGATCCTAAGAGATTTTCTGATAAACTTCCTGCAATCCTGCAAAAAAAAACCAACAGAACGAAAACTGCATACAATTTTACAAGGCTAATTTACAATTTAGAAAGCCCTCATAGCTAGATTTGAACCCTTACAGTCCTAAAAAAATTTACAAATTTACAACTAGTTTACAGATTTAAAACCCTCATGGTTAGATCTAAATCCGTTTTAGCACAATTTTCAGAGATTTAAAGTTTTAGTGAGAGGCACAAGCCTTCGAAACCCTGCAAAATCACAAATATCGTAAGATAGACCCGGAATTTAACAAATAAAGAGCTTATCAGATTTATGTTTATTGAGAGTCGGCTGGTCCAACCGAAGACTTCCCCAGACGCCCAATCTTAAAAAAAAATTTCCCTGCACACTTAGATCTGAATCTTAGATTGATAGAGATTTAAGAAAACAACATGAGACCTTTGCAAAAAAATCAGAATGTTATTCTATAAACCCAGAAAACTGCATAAGATACCTATATGCAGATTAATCCATGAAGGCCATCAACCATAAAATACAAGAAACAAAGTAGCAGAGTTTACAGACAATTCACCACATAGATCTGAGAAGGAACATCCAGATTTGTAACTCCAAAGTCTTTATGCTTTATTCCTCAAAAAGTTTACAAGAGCTTCTAAGAGCAAGTGCACGATTCTGAGATCGGATGACTTAAGAATGACAAAGACCTCTAAATTTATAGGACAAGATCTCTAACGGCTAGTTTGGATGATCCTCGTCAAAATAATCTCAACCGTCCAAAAGATTTAATTATCTTTTAATCCGGAGCGTTGAAATTAAAATTTTGGGGAAAAAACGAATTTATCATTTAATTCAATTTTAATTAACTCAAAATATTATTTTTGAGTTAATTACCCCAAAATTTTGACCTTGACTTAACCACCAAGGCCCAAAGGTCCAAAATTTCTTAAAATTCTCAATATTCCCTTGGCCTGGGGCTTTTAAAATCATTTTCCAAGGACCCACAAATTTTTCCTTTAAAGATTTAATCCTAACTTAGGACCCTAAATTAATTAAATTTCTGGTTTAAAATTTTATTAATTAATTGACTAAGAGGGACTTATAATTATTTTTCCAACCCTCTTTTACATGAGATAATACATTTACATACATGAAGGGGGAATACCCATTCGTATAGACCCTCAAATAAATACCCAGTTCTGCGACTCAAAATATGATCTAGTAGACCAAGTAGTTGAAACTACTTTTACAAGGACTCGATAGAACACTAGGACTCACTTAGTATGCTGATGATAAAATCCACCCTAGCTTTGGGGTGAGGCTGGAGGGAAAAACTCTGCCGATCACTTTTGTGAATCAGTGAGACAAAAAACCTCCTAGGATGGAAGTCATCAACAACATACTACGCTTACCTAGGTTGTTACATACATTGACGGTCTTACTTAGATCATTTACATCATAATATGCAGAATGGGTTTACAATCATTTATAAAAACTGTCGTCTGTCGATGAAATCTGGATGACACGAGCCTCGAACATGATAAGTCCCATTTGAAAAAATGGGGGTGTACTGCTATGGGGTAGTTGAAAAAGTGCGCTCAACACTCCCAACTGTGGTTACTGCAACTCTCTCTATCAAAACAAAGATGGAACTCCTCACCCGAGCAGGCACTCAAAGTCCCTCGGGGCTGAGGTTGGGATCTCCTCACGGAGACACCCGATGTACTGAACAGTACGTGTAGACTTTGCTCAACAGCAAGCGTGCTCAATGTCAAAAGACAAACAACAAAGATGCATAATCAGAATGAATCCAAAAGGAGGAGACCCTCTCCCTTTTTATGCTTGGAGAGCCTTGCTCTCACCTAGGCCCCACCATCAACTACGCTGTCTCCTTGAGCGACACTGTCCACCTCTCTCTGCGTTGGCTTGGTCCCACGCTGCCTACGCTGTCTCTTTTCCCATGCTGCCACTTGACCACTAGGCTCCATGTTGCCAATTAGTCATGTCTCTCAAGTGACTTTAGGAAATACTTTTTATCCTAAGTGTGAATTAAGTGTCCCTCTTCACCCACTTTATTTACAACTTAACTTTATTAAAGTAAAATAGTCAAAATTAATATTTTCAATTAGCTATTGCTAATTGGGAATATTACATAAGCCAACTTCACCAAAGAGATTTCCAACACCATTTGAGCCGACTTGATGGAGCATATTGACAAGGTCTTGAGGCATACATTTACATCAATAATTGTCCTTTACAAGTGTAACAACACTTCATATATATGACTCTAAGTTATATCTTTATGACAAGATGACAAACCCCTAAAGACATCAAGAAGTTGTCTTTGACCTATAATAAAACTCCTTTCTCATGAAACCCATGAGGCAAGAATTACAAAATACATTTTATTATCTTTGCCTTCTTCATTACGTAAATTCATAATTACAAATCATTATGAAGACCGAACCTAGTTACACTTTTCAACAGGGGACACATATTTCTCCTCACACAAATGTATCTTGGCGTAGGCCACTAGGTACTGTTATCACTTGGATTCTCCATGGAGGGAAAATCCTAACCTCAGTCAAGGGGAAAACCTAATGACGTTATCGAGCAAGCTACCCATTGTCACCTAGACAATTTTTCCCCTCACTTCGAGGTCTAGAAATGGTCTCCTAACCTAAGGGGGGATTCCCTATACCTAATCCTAAGCATATCATTTAGTACAAGTTACTTCATGAAAGCTCCAAGCAAACCACACAAGTTACAACACCATAAGCCTCTAAAGCCTTCTTTTATTAACCGAAGATAGAACAATTACAAAGTAGTAGCAATTCCCCAAGATTTCAAGTTTCCATCCTCTTTCAATGGAGGCAAGAGCTCCAATTTATAAGAGAGGGTGAAGATGCCAGTGATGGGTGAAGATCCCAATGAGAGGGCTTGAGCTACAAGTGTAGAGCGAGCTGCGTGGGTTGCCAAATGTGTAATGCATAGGTAACGAGAGGGCAGCGTAGCATCCTCACAAAGATGTGTATGACAACCAAGGAGAAAGCGTATGCCAAGTGGGGGAGTCATGTGGGAGTGGCTTGCCACATTCCCCACTTAACGCACCATCAACTTGGCCCCTTACAGACGTGAACTTGGCCCCATAGATGTGGCAGTGAACTTGTGTTTATGGCAACCACCTAGTCCTCAATTCGTGGGCCTTGAATTCAACCTCCTTTTGTGGCTTAACTCAACCTTATTTTCTTAGCCACTCTACCTCAAGTGGTTGTGAGAGCCAGTTGACTAAAAACATGTTTTTGGCATGTCTCCAGTTATTTAATCTCAGTTTTTTTTGTTTTTTTTCACTTTTATGAGTAAAAGTGTTTTTTCATGAGGGAAGATCTAAGTCACCTGACATGGGGATTCAGGATTCGATGGATACAGGGATTCGAGAATTAGATTCGGGATACGGTGACCCCCAGAACAAGACACGTCCAGATACATTATATGTTATTTTATTAAATATATATATATATATATATATATTAAAAATTAGATATTTTTTACACATATTCATACAAATTCATTGATTCAAACATAGATTGAAGATCTTAGATACTCATACATGATACATCATACAATTGTCAAATTGTTAATCATACATATTACAATTTACAAATTTACTTAGAAAGACAAGATAGTAAGATACTCTAGTTTTCTCATTAAGTCATTAGAATCAAAATGTGTCATCGTCTCATTCCGACTACCTATGCTCACTATCGTCTTCTCTCCTCGCATCTCTTCCACAGCAGAGAACCGCATCCGCCGGAGGATGGAGCTCCCATCCAGTAATGATCATCGGGCATCGTATTAGTAGGGCTCTAGCACTGGCACATTGAGATCCAAGTTGGCCAATGCCAACTCAACACTACTGTCCAAACCCATATTATTAGGAAAGACATCCCACATCTTTGGCTTTCCCTTCAACCAATCCTCCCTCTGCCTGTAGATGAGATGAAGGTTGGTGTGCACATACACCATTGTCTTCGCCTTGGACAGTGCACTTACTGGATGCCCGAATCTCTTTGAAAAAACTTCCTTTCTCCTTGCTAACCCTTGCTCCTTGCTCACTTCACAAACAAATAGCTTGAGAAATAATGGGAGAAATCTGACTTTTATAACTCAACATCGCACTTTTTCGCTAGTCAAATCCGGCTGTACAGGATTCGATCGTATCTGTATAGGATATGATTGGGATTCGACGTATCCTGTACGGATACGATCGAATCCTGTGATTTGGGTATGAATCCGTACGTATCGTATCTGATACGATGGATTCAGGATTCATGGGCACCACCCAACGAATCCGGTTTCTTAGGGGAAGATTGATATTTTGCACCCCAAAGTCGGTATTAGGGTAATGTTTGTACTCTGTGCATGAAAATCAAGTACCCACATGCCATATGAGTCTTCTTAGTACAAATTTTTTATTTTTTATATAAAAATTAATTAAAAAATGTTGAAATTTGGGTACCTTGGAAGGGATTTCTGAGGGGTGAAAATCCACCAAAATTTGGTTGGGCATTTTACCCATAGTTGGTGTTTTGGACCCAAAGAAGTGGGTTTGGGACCTAAGTAAATTAATTTTATACTATAATTTATGGTTAAAGTGTTGAGTGGGCAAAACCCTAAAGGACAAAGGGTTCTCCAAATAACCTAAAGGAAAACTATAAATAGGAGGCCAAAGGAAAGGCCTAGACATACAATTGGGGAAGGAATCTCACTTGTGGAGATAGGGAGGATAAGGGACCTGTTAGCACTCGAACTAGCAGGGGACCTAAAAGGGACTCCTAAGAGGGCAATTGCTAGGTCAAGGGCAACGATGGATACTCAACCCACTGTCACCACAGCTAAGGCTCCCTGCTCTTTACGAACCTTCATCGATGGGAGGAGACCTGGTATTTAGGATGTCAGGTCCTTATATTACTAGTATAGTCCCTTATTGTTGTTAGTGTAACCCTCTTATTGTTATTGTTGTACCCTTGTAACCCCCATATTGTTGTTATTGTGCCCTTACATTATTATTGTTAGGTCGGCTAGGATTACATTGTGGCCCCATGGACTCCTATATATAGAGAGGAGGTTTTGTCATTTGTATCATCCAAGAATTGTTCATTGTAATGTATTGGAGGTTGACCCCTCGAAATGGCTTATTTATAAGGCGTCGATATCTCTTTTCTTCTATTTTTGGAGCTGGTTTCACAATATTTGGTATCAGAGTTTTGGATTCTAGGGTTTCGCTACCCCAAACAGGTCATCGTGGAATTTTCGACATAAATTTTTTTCTACGAAGGTTCAGAAGCTGAAATTTTTAGAGTGCGAAGCCGAAATCCTAAGGAACATCATCGAAAAATTTCATAGCTTGGTTCGCAATATTTTCGTAGATATGATCTGTGGAAGTTAGGTCTTTTTGCAGGCTCCTGAATTTAACCTAAACAAGTTATCGTGGCATTTTCGCTATAAATTTTTTTCTATGAAGGTTCAGAAGCTGAAATTTTTAGGGAACAAAGAAGAAATCCTGAGGAAGATCTTCGCAAAATTTCAGAGCTTGGTTCGCAATATTTTCAGAGATATGGTCTGTGGAAGTTAGGTCTTTTGCAGGCTCCCAAATTTCATCACAAAGAGGTGATCGTGGGAAAATCTTCATAACTCTCTCTCTAAGCATCGGATTGGAATTCTGTAAAAAGTGGCTGCAAGTACACGGACTTTAGTTTTCGCTATATCAATTTCAGAGCTGAAGGAGGAAACAGTGACACGTGGCAAGTCGTACAAGTTCGCTCTACTGAACTAGTCCATAATTAGGTCATCATAGGAGATTGGGCATAACTTTGTCTTCAAGAACCCAAATCAACTCAGACCTATGGCATTCAAAAGACGCTTCAGAGGGCTACTTCAGGGCCGAATTTAAGATATTGAAGATGCGAAATCACAGAGATAATTTAGTTTCAATATCGAGCTCCTCAAAATCAAGAAAAAGGTGTGTATTTTTTTTCAAATTGCACAAGTCTTGTTTGAAAAATCAGTTCTAGGTGATTCCAAAGGCCTATTGAGCATAGATATCATATTGGGTTCTAAAATGCCTCCTAAAAAGAATTCAACACCCATTAAGCCTTCAGAAGACTCTACTTTGACTCATGAAGAGGAAGAAATGCAACATGAGATATCAAAAGTCCATGAGCAAGTGCACCAAATTTTGCTATCGCAAAGAGCAACAAAAAATGAAATGGAAGTTTTGAAGAAAGGCATGGAAACTAAGATGGATGGTTTGAAGAAAGGCGTGGAAGATAAGATGAATGGTTTGGAAGCTAAGATGCATGGCATGGAAGCTAAGATGGATGACATGGAAGCTAAGATTGATGAAAAAATGGAAAACAAGAAGAATGATCTAAAAGTAGACATCGAAGGTTTGGAAAAGTTGATACAAGAAATGTTTCCTAATGGCGAAAAGATAGTAGAGAAAACTCATGATGAGAACAAAATAAATGTTAATCGTGATTTCATAAACTCTAATGTTGGATTAAAGAACCACCATATTCCGAAGATGGATATGAGGAAGTTTGATGGCAAGGATCCGGTAACATGGATACTAGAGATGGAGCAATATTTTGATCTCAATAATGTGAAAAACACACAAAAGGTACGCATTGCAACTTTACATTTAGAACAAAATACATTTGTATTGTATCGATGGCTTTACTCCCGTAAAAAAATTGTCACTTGGTCAACTTTACGGAGGAAATGATAGCACATTATGAGGATACAAAGAGCAACACCTTTTTTAGCCAATTGATCAATCTCAAACAAAAGGGTTTAGTGGTGGAGCACATTGAGGACTTCCAAAAATTGAATACAAGGGTAACTGATATTCCAGAGGAACACAGGATTGATGTCTTCATAGGGACTTTAAAGGATAACATCCAACATGAAGTTCGCGTTTGGGAACCGGATTCATTAGAGAAGGCATTCAGGTTGGCAAGAAAAATTGAATGTAAAATTATGGCGACAAGGAAGCCTACCACTCACATCTATAAAGATGGAAATGTTGCTACTCCTAGACTTCGACAACCTACAAGGTTGACACCACAACAATTGGAAGAAAAAAAAAGCAAAAGGGCTTTGCTACAGTTGTGATAACAAATACACTAAAGGTCATAAGTGCGCTGAGAATAAATTATTTTACATAGATTGTGAAGAGGAGGAAGAAATTGAACAAGAAACTTCAAAAGAAGAGGATATACACCAGGAAGCAACCTTAGAAGAAGAAGAAGTGAGTCCGACCATATCATGTAATGCATTGGTAGGAATTACCACTCCTCAAACTTTCAAGATAGAAGGACATATCAAGAAGAAAAAGGTAATAGTGTTGATTGATTCGGGTAGTACCCATAATTTTATTCATTGTAAGGTAGCCAAGGAATTGAATTGTTTCCTATACCCAGCACCAGAATGTCAAGTGATGGTTGCAAATGGAGGAACCATAAATTGCTCTGGAAAATGCCATAATATCAAGCTAACCATGGGGGAATATGTATTGACTAGTCCAATGCTTTCCATTCCTATGGGAGGTGCTGATGTTGTACTAGGAGTACAATGGTTACAATCTTTGGGGACGGTAGCTTTTAATTTTCAAGAACTTTTCTGGAATTTTTTTTCAGAAGGAAAGGAAGTCGAATTACGGGGTATTGAAGGGAAGCCAGGAAGGATAATAAGCTCTAATGTCATGACAAAGCTTCTAAAGAAAGAACAACGAGGCGTAATTGCACAATTATGCTCTCTAGAAGTTCCGACATCAAAATCATCTATTTCTGCAGATCTCCAACGAGTCTTGGACAATCATTCCAAGGTGTTTGAAACTCCCAAAGGACTCCCACCTATTCGTGATCATGATCATGCTATTCATTTGATTCCAGGAAGTGTTCCTCCAAACATCAGGCCTTATAGATATCCTTACTTCCAAAAGAGCGAAATTGAACGTATGATTGCAAAATGTTAGAGGCAGGTATAATTCAACCTAGTCAAAGTTCTTTCTCTGCTCCTGTAGTATTGGTACACAAGAAGGATGGATCATGGCGAATGTGTCCGGATTATAGGGAGCTCAATAAGCTCACCATTAAAGACAAATTTCCCATTCCTATGATTGATGAATTATTGGATAAATTACATGGAGCAATTTATTTTACCAAGTTGGATCTTCGTTCAGTATATCATCAAATTAGAATGAAGACTGAAGATATTCCAAAAACAGCATTTCGAACTCATGAGGGTCATTATGAATTTTTGGTCATGCCTTTTGGCCTTACCAATGCACCTTCTACATTTCAAGGGCTGATGAATTCCATTTTCAAACCCTTCCTTAGAAAATTTGTTCTAGTATTTTTTGATGATATACTAATCTACAACAGGTCTTGGAAGGATCATGTTCGACATGTTGACAGGGTGCTCAAACTATTGCAGGAGAAACAATTATATGCAAAAACATCCAAATGTTTCTTTGGAGTACAAGAGGTGGAATATCTGGATCATATTGTATCTCACGAGGGTGTTAAAGTAGACCCTAACAAAATTAAAGCCATTAAGGAATGGAAATTCCCCACAACCATAAAGCAGTTGCGAGGATTTCTCGGGTTAACAGGGTATTATCGCAAGTTTGTTAAGAAGTATGGGAGAATAACAGCACCTCTAACAACATTATTGAAGAAAGATGCATTTTCATGGACTCCTGAAGCAACTAAGGTGTTTGAACATATTAAAGAGGCAATGTGCCTAGCACCAGTCTTAGCTATGCCAGACTTAACAAAAACCTTTATTGTGGAATGTGATGCCTCAGGAAATGGAATTGGTGTTGTTTTAATGCAAGAAGGAAGACCCATTGCTTTTGAAAGTCGTCCAATCAAAGGAAAGTATTTACAGAAAGCTATTTACGAGAAGGAAATGTTAGCAATATTGCATGCACTAAAGAAATGGCGAACTTACCTAATGGGAAGACACTTCAAGGTAAAAACTGATCATGATAGTCTTAAACACTTTTTGGAACAAAGACTATCTTCGGAAGAGCAGCAAAAATGGGTCACAAAGATGTTGGGTTATGACTTTGAAATAATCTACAAAAAAGGAAAGCTTAATGTTGTTGCAGATGCACTCTCAAGAAAGAATGAAGAGGTGGAAGCATTGCTTTTTGCCATTTCTATTATCCAACCAGATTGGATAACTGAAGCAAGAGATGAATGGAAGAAGGACAAAGATGTATGGATACTCATTCAAAAGTTGCAGCAAGATCCTAGTACATCTGATACATTTAGTTGGAGAAATGATTCCTTATGGTACAAAGATCGCTTATATCTTTGTAAGAATTCCCAACTAAAACAAAAGATTCTTCTGGAATTGCACACTTCTCCTTTAGGAGGACACTCAGGATTTTTAAAAACTTACCACAGGGTGAAGAAAGAATTTTTTTGGGATGGCCTTAAATCTGATATTCAAAAGTTTGTGGCGGAATGTTTGGTTTGTCAGCAGAATAAAGTGGAGACAATTAAGACCCCGGGACTTCTACAACCTTTATCCATTCCAAGTCAACGTTGGGAGGAGATTTCAATGGATTTTATCACAGGTTTACCGAAGTCCGAAGGCAAGAATGTCATCATGGTGGTAGTTGATAGACTTACCAAGTATGCACACTTTTTTGCATTATCTCATCCATTTAAAACAAGTACAGTTGCTACTGCATTTATGGAAACAATTCAAAAGCTACATGGAAACCCGAAGATTATTGTAAGTGACAAAGATCCCATTTTTACAGGAAAATTTTGGACATAATTATTTTCTTGTTTGGGTTCTCAACTAGCTCATAGCTCATCTTATCATCCTCAATCTGATGGTCAAACAGAGATAGTGAATAAATGTTTGGAAGGCTATCTTCGTTGTTTTGTATCTAATAAGCAAGCAAAATGGGTCACGTGGTTACCTCTCGCTGAATGGTGGTATAACACTTCCTTCCATATTGTAGCAAAAATGACCCCATTTATGGCACTTTATGGATATCATCCACCGTCCATCACATCTTCTTTAAGGGAAAATTCTAGGGTTCAAGCAGTGGAGGATCACATCGAGCATCAACAAGAAGTTCTCAACTCTTAAAGGATAACCTAAATTGGCACAAAATCAAAATGAAACAACGAAAATGAGATCAACATCAACGGTGAGAAGTTTTGATGTGGGAGATTGGGTATTTTTACGGCTACAACCATACAAACAAATGTCCCTCAAGCAAATAAATTATCGCCAAAGTACTATGGTCCTTACAAGGTGTTGCAAAAGATTGGTACTATGGCATACAAATTGAAGCTTCCTACTTCTTCGAGAGTGCATCCAATCTTCCATGTTCCATGCTTAAAAAAGGTTATAGGGGACAAACTTCCAGTTCAAACAATATTGCCAGAACTTGATGAGGAAGGAAAAACCATATTGGAACCTGAAGCAGTCACAAAAACAAGAACTCGACAGCTACGAAATCGATCAATTTCAGAGTATCTCATCAAATGGAAGAACTTACCCACTGAAGATTCTACATGGGAGGATGAGAATTTTATACAGAAGCACCTGGAGGTACTCAAGTGTTGAGGACAACACTTTTTTGAAGGAGACGAGCATGTTAGGTTCTTATATTACTAGTATAGTCCTTTATTGTTGTTAGTGTAACCCCTTATTGTTATTGTTGTATCTCTGTAACCCCCATATTGTTATTATTGTGCCCTTACATTATTATTGTTAGGTCGGCTAGGATTACATTGTGGCCCATGGACTCCTACATATAGAGAGGAGGTTTTGTCATTTGTATCATCCAAGAATTGTTTATTCATGTAACGTATTGGAGGTTGCCCCTCGAAGTGGCTTATTTCTAAGGCGTTGATATCTCTTTTCTTCTATTTTTGGAGCTAGTTTCACAGCATAGAAAGTCACTTATAAAGAATGGATCAACAAATAGATGTGAAATGACCTCAAAGATCCTTTCCCTAGAGTATGTAATATCTCAAATGGGAAAATAATTGTAATAATAGGCTAAAAGATATTAAGGAGACATCAAAACAAAAACTGATATCAAAACACCAACGGAGCCATAAAATACTGCTGAGCCATTTTATTAATTAGCTAGAAATGAGTACAATGGAGGTGCTAGAATGAAGGCACTTGGGCTTGCTCAAGGCAAGCTAGAGAAGCCCTCTGAATCAATGCTGGAGTCCCCCACTAATGGTACACTGTATGGCTATAGCTCTATGCTGCAATCTGCCAGAAATGCTGCTGCTGCTCCGGAAGAAATGCTGCTAGGGCCTGGTACAGTGCTCAGAAAATTCTGGGACTTTAACCCCGGACTCTACTCAAGAAACCCACAAAAACCCACGAAGGAACTAGCCTAATGTTGACCTCGGAATTTCGGCCCAATTTCCCCTAGCTCCTTTAGCTGCTGGTTGAGTTAGGATCCCTGTTCGACGCCTCAAATCTGCCCAGAAATTCTGCCAAATTAATCTTGGCTTCTCCTCAATAAACCCAAAAAACATGCAAAGGAATTCCGGAAAGGTCGACCCTGGAAATTCACCCTCTAGGGATGGCTATGCTCTCCTGCTGGGTACGATGGCATCCATGATGAAAACAATGAAAGAAAGGTCTCCAACTCTCTGAAAAACTCAGCTATGGAAGGATTGATCCCGTCACAATCTCCTGGACTGAAATCTCATGAAGTTCTCCTCCCTCGGAGATGATCTCCTCTATGACTGCGTAATCTCCTTGGAAGACTACGCTGCCCTGGAAATGACTGCGTAATCCTGTGGTTGAAATATTGATGCGGCTCTCCAAAAACTGATGGGATGGCTCATCTCCTGCGCGGGCACTCAAAGTCCCCCGAGGACGAGGTTGGGATCTCCGCTCAGAGACACCCTTGTTCTAAACAACATTGCAGACTCAGCTAAACACCTTGAGTGTGCTCTAGTCTTGATAGATAGAAAATCATAAGATGAAAGAATGAATGAGAAAGGTTGCCTTTCTGTCCTTTTATGCTTGTGAACCCCTAAACTCCCTTGGGCCCACCTATGCTGCGCTGTCCCTCTGTGCCACGATGTCCCTTGCTACACTGCACTGCCTCTCCCACGCTGCCACTGCACTACCTGGCCCCACGCTGCCACTACGTTGTTCTAAGTACCTCCTCTCCAGCACTGTCGCTTGGCCTCATGGGCCCCACTTCATCTTTTAATTAATCTACCTAGTGACTTTAGGGAAGTGCTTTTATTCTAATGTTTTATTCATGGGTCCCCTCACCCCTTTATTTCTGTCCAACATTAGTATTTGCCAAAATTGATCAAAATTAATATCCCAATTAGCTGACTGATAATTTGGGGAATTATAGTTCTCCCCGCCAAAAATTGCTTGTCCTCAAGCAATGCCTGAACAAGACTCTTCTCTAGTTCACGCTCCCCACTGTCACTGCAAAATGTGCTTGGGTCCCAGATGCGCCATTGAATCTTCCTTGTCCTCTGCATCGCCCTGATATGAAGGGATCTCTCAATGCTAGGATCCCAAGTCGTCCTGTCCAACATGAAGCTCCACCTGCTCCACTCACCATCCTGCCATGCTAATGAAGTCCCCCACTCCATCAGTGACTCGCTAAAGCCTAATGGAAGATCTACATGATGTAGTATACAACTCACCCCCAGAGGTAATCGATCTGTGTAGAGCTGTAAAGTTGGGGTCCCCTGCTAATCTCGTAGAGGTGCCACCATGTTGTCGTTGCGCCACTCTGACTATGAGATAACCCCCATCATGCGCAGACTGTATCCCTCTCTCACGAGGCCTTGTGGAAAAAAATCTGTGAAGGCAAATCTCATCCTGCCGAGCATCTCCATGATGCTAATATCTACACCTCCACTGTCAATCATGACCCTGAGCAACAACATGATAAGTCTGCCTTGCCATGCAATGGAGGCCTTAGTGCTCCTCCCCATGTCAAACCCAAGGTGGATTGGATCATCGTTTGCTCTGTCCCTGCTCATCACAAAGTGGAGTGATCCACCTGCCCAATAGACCCCTAGATCCCCCCAACCATACGGGGAGCTCATGACTCCCACTCCTCGCAGGATGTCGTTGCGTAGCGCTGCTACCTACTAGAACCCATCTGACCCTCATCTGTGACCCCTATATGTATCCCCTGGGTGGACCCCAAGTATCAGGAGTCTGTCCCACGCATGCGTACCTGCCTTGCTCTTGCCAGACCACGTCGTGATACCCACTATCCCAACTCCTGTTGATACACTTGGATACTGCTCAGAGTTTGGGTACCCTCCTGTGGACGAAATATATCATCCATCGTCCGTCAAATGTGAGCCCATGGGTGGAACATATGCTACCTTGGCAATCAACCATGCCATCCCTAAGCCTGGACCTGTCAACTTGTGCACCTACCATGTGTCTCAAATGGAGAGTCTCCTCCCAGTTCATGACATGCGGTACCTCATCCAACTGTCTAAGGTGAGCCTCCCATGCCCTGCTACCTAAATGGAGAGTGTCAAGGGGCACCAACCAAACACTCTGTGACCATAAGAAATACTGGAGGATGATGAGTAGGTATGTCCCAAAGGGTGTGACCAAGAGTCTACCTGAATGCTTAAGAGTAATCCTCCAGATGACACTCTCTCTCCTCGGATCTGCTGATAACACGCTGTTAGCCCTCTCTCTGCTAAACGTGGCATCTCCAGATGCTCAACAAGATCCTTATCGATCCTAGGTGAGTTGCATCCCATGGTACACCTAATGCCCCTGTCCATATGTCTCTTTGGAGGCAACGCTCCAAGAGCCCACTGCTCCGCATCATGTGTCATTGCATACCACCAAGTATCACTGCAATCCTTGACTTGCCACTGTATGCTGCAAGCTGCCCCCGTACACAAATGGATACCCCAGGTAACAATTATACTGTCCTGTACCGTCATGTGTCCATCTTGCGTCGCTGCACCTGTCACTCCCCGCATGTACTCAATGCAATGGGAACCATTCCTACTCCACAATGCAGTCTGACACACTACAACACACCCCCATGGATCTCCATGCCCATCTACAAACCACTACCCGATGATGAATGATCCTACACGTCCCATGGTGTGATGGCCTAAGGCTGTATCCATATGCGTCGGCCCATACTCGATCGGTACCATCACCTCCACTGTCTCATCACCATACTCTCGAATGAATGGATCTCCCTTCTAAATCCTCCCTGAGGTACCCAAGAAGTGAACCTCCCTAGGTACCAGTAGCGATGCCAATCATGCTCTGCTCCTCCGTGTCATCTGTGCCCCACACAAATGTGAAGAATCCCCAACTCCATACAAGGCACTGTTTGGTGGCCTACCAATGCCCCCTCCTTTATCAAACTCTTGCTAGAGTATGTTGATCATCCCGTGATCCCGTGTACAATCCTCATACCAAGAAAACTCAAGAAGTCTGTACCTAAACTAGTTGGACACTAGTGCTGGTTGAAACTCCCCTAGTGAATGTGTACGCTCAACTGCTAGGTCAATTGTACCCTCCAGGTCGTAGTCAATCGGCACACCTGGGAAGTGATGGGTAGTCCTGCCCGGATCCCAATGCTAGTTGGGGCTTCTGGTAACCCCAATGCCTGGAAGCTCTTGCTGAGCTACACCTCGATGAAGCACCATCTCCATAACCCACTCCATTGGGTACCAACTCAGAATCTATTGCCATCCAACCCCAAGAGAGGGATCAAATGTGTGAACTCCTGCACCTAGAGCAACCCTGACATGCAGATGTTGCACCTCGTGCAACTTAGGTCGTCTCATCCCGCTATCCTAGTCAACGCATGATATCTGACTAGGTAGCTTCGTCTCTCTCTCCCCAATGGCCAAAGGTGACCCAACCGTGCTGCTAGCCCCAACTATGTATGCCTGAAGGGGGTTGGTTCGATGCTGCAATGCGCCCTCTAGCTGTATCATAAGTTGCTCTGGCAGAATCATCACAAGTGACTCATCATCCTGAATATCTCCGATAGAGTCCCCTGATACCACATGCACACTGGAATACGAAACCGGCCTACTGTCATCAACTCTGCATGACTCCTCATTCTCCCAAGAAGCATCCTCATATGACCCCATTGACTCATCCAAAGAAGAGTCCTCATCCTGACATACAGAAGGAATGTCCTCCTGCTCTACCTCTGTATCTCTTTGTGCCTCATCAAAGGTGGATACATCTCCTGGCACCTCACCCATCTGCTGCATGCGGTTGTCACCCAAAAACTCGGACACGACTCCGGTCATGACCTCAATGGATGGCTCTACTGGGGTAGAGGCTCTACTCTCTCCACTAAGATGTCAACCGACACGGTCAAGGTATTCTCCAACAAGGGTGAGTCGTGTGTCACACTAGGTGTATCCACGAGCTCCCCACTATCCTGTGTGTCCTCATCCTCCAAGTGCGAGGTAGCCATTTTGATGGCTTCCCCCTCCGTTATTCGGTCATGCTGGAAAGAGGTATCCAAATTTTCCACCCGATTCCGAGCCGTGCAATCAGTGGATCCATCATACGTGGGAAAATGTGTCCTCCCAATGGTACGTTGCAACTCTAAACTTTGCGTGCTAGACCCCCCATTGTTCCTTCCTTCTTCATCCTGCCTGAGCTGGCAGTAATCTCTGAAGGACAAAGCCGCTCTGAAGTTTTCTCCCATGGACTGCCATTCTCGGAAATAATATCCCATGGGTATATGATCATGCTGTCTACCTTGCCCACTCGGTACTGGAGGTAAGAATGTAGGCATCATGATCCTGGTTGGCCTACTAAAGGCTGGTGGGTGAGTGGCAGGTAAAGGGTGGTCACACTGTTTTGAGACCCCCGAAGTCTCCCTAGCTAGGGATTCCTGATGGATGCTCTCATTCCTATTTTGTTGCTTGAGTCTTTTCAACATTCTCTTCTGTTCTTTGGCTAAATCATTTAGGGCCTTAAAAATGTTACCAAACGCTGCTTCCCCTTTTCTCCTTGACTCCCTCATATTTTCCACCTCTACTGCCTTTGCTGGGTAAGGTTCTGCCTACCCTCCTTGTTCATAGAAAAATATCCCCATAGCTGAGCCAAGAACGAAGCTCTGATACCACTGTATTATCCCAAATGGGAAAATAACAGTGATAACAGGCTAAAAGATATTAAGGAGACATCAAAACAAAAACTGATATTAAAACACCAACGAAGCCATAAAATACTGTTGAGCCATTTTATTAATTTGCTAGAAATGAGTACAATGGAGGTGCTAGAATGAAGGCACCTGGGCTTGCTCAAGGCAAGCTAGAGAAGCCCTCTGAAACAATGTTGAAATCCCCCACTGATGGTGCGCTGTATGGCTATAGCTCTGCGCTGCAATCTGTAAGAAATGCTGCTATTGCTCCTGAAGAAATGCCGCTAGGGCCTGCTACATTGCTCAGAAAATTCTGGGACTTTAACTCCGGACTCTACTTAAGAAACCCACAAAAACCCACGAAGGAACTGGCCTAATGTTGACCCCGGAATTTCGGCCCAATTTCCCCTAGCTCCTCTAGCTGCTGGCTGAGTTAGGATCTCTGTTTGACACCTCAAAGCTGCCCAGAAAATTTTGCCAAATTAATCTTGGCTTCTCCTCAATAAACCTAGAAAAACCCGCA
This sequence comes from Pinus albicaulis, assembly GCA_034641835.2. NCBI lineage: Eukaryota > Viridiplantae > Streptophyta > Pinopsida > Pinales > Pinaceae > Pinus > Pinus albicaulis. The sequence continues at coordinate 142,004,123 of CM076574.1, read as the reverse complement.
AAGGAATTCTGGAAAGACTGACCCTGGAAATTCACCCTCCATGGATGGCTATGCTCTCTTGCTGGGTACGATGGCGTCCATGATGAAAACACTAAAAGAAAGGTCTCCAACTCTCTGGAAAACTCAACTATAGAAGGGTTGATCCCCTCACAATCTCCCGGACTGAAATCTCATGAAGTTCGCCTCCCTCGGAGATGATCTCCTCTATGACTGCATAATCTCCCTGGAAGACTGCACTGCCCTGGAAATGACTATGTAATCCTGTGGTTGAAATAATGATGTGGCTCTCCAAAAAATGATGGGATGGCTCCTCTCCTGAGCGGGCACTCGAAGTACCACGAGGACGAGGTTGGGATCTCCGCTCGGAGACACCCTTGTGCTAAACAACACTGTAGACTTAGCTAAACAGCTTGAGTGTGCTCTAGTCTTGACAGAAAGAAAATCATGGATGCAAGAATGAATGAGAAAGGTTTCCTTCCTCTGCTTTTATGCTTGTGAACCCCTAAACTCCCTTGGGCCCACCTATGTTGCGCTGTCCCTCTGTGCCACGATGTCCCTTGCTACGTTGCGTTGCCTGGCCCCACGCTGCCACTGCATTGCCTGGCTCCACGCTGCCACTGTGTTGTCCTAAGTACCTCCTCTCCTGTGTTGTCACTTGGCCTCATTGGCCCCACTTCATCTTTTAATTAATCTGCCCAGTGACTTTAGGGAAGTGCTTTTATTCTAATGTTTTATTCATGGGTCCCCTCACCCCTTTATTTCCGCCCAACATTAGGATTTGCCGAAATTAATATCCGAATTAGCTGACTGATAATTTGGGGATATTACAGAATAGGAGTAAGAATGGAGCTTGCTTTCTCTTTAAGCAAGGTACAAGATTTTCTAGGAAAAGGATGTGTGAGGACGTGAGGGTTAGAGTGGAATATGACTTGAAGAGGAGTTTCCCAATCCCTAAAACCCTTATAGAACTTGGATTCTTGAGTTGCCCTTGATGAATTGTCTTTCATAAGAAATGGGACCACATGGGGGCCAAGTGGACTCGATATTAATTTTAGATAACAATGGTATGTTCTATGCTTTAGAGCAATTTCACTTCAATCTTCGCTTAGTAGCCCAATGTTAATTTCCCGTATTAGCAATCACATTAACTTGATAGTAAATCGTAGAGTAGAAGCGATAAAGCAATAAGAAGAAGACAAACCAGGACAAGAGGACACAATATTTGGCGAATGCTAGGGAAAAACCCCAATCTGCGGGGAAAATCCTTTTGATCAAATCTTCTTATTATTCTTCAAAAGTTTTGTAGAGAGAGAGAGTACATTGTACTAAATTCACTTGCCAAAATCATCGTCAAAACAATCCGCATGCCGAGAGAAAAACCCCAATGCGGGAAAACCATTTTGATTAAATCTTCTTATTATCTCTTCAAAAGTTTAGTAGAGAGAGAGAGAGAGAGAGTACATTATACAAAATTCACTTGCCAAATCACTGTTAAAATAGTCCAGTGCTAAACAACGAAATCAACGAGGATGCCGTAGGGCCTAACCCGGAAAGTCAACACTCGGTCAAACCAACGAGAATACTCCTCCAAATTAGGCTCGGTCAAACCCAAATCAATTCGGCCTCCAAAGATAGTCAAAATCAACCGAAAACGATCCCCGAAAATCATAGTCAAATTCGGTCAATGCAGTGAGTCAACACTACCATCATATGGTTTTGTGGTCAATGTAGGTCAACCTTCTCCAAATGCCTCGACTATGTGTGCCAAAGAATGCCGCCTAAAAGAGTCGAACTTCCCGCCCGAAAAGCTGCCCAGGTAAAGAAAAGGTTGAGTTGACCCTCGGAAATCAACGCCGGGCAAAGCACTGCAATCAACCCAAAAACGGATCTCGAAATGTCCCGAAATTTTCGGTCAACCTTGAGTCAACTTGGCGTGAAGAGAAGTGCAACGCCTTTTGTTGTACGACCCAATCAAGAGAGGAGAGAGAATGTGATGAGTGATGATGTCAAAAATGAGGAAGAGGACTCTCTTATTTATACAAAGCGGGGAGAGTGGAGACACATCTCTTGGGGCTTATGAGCCTACATTAGACTTCTCGCCAACCTTGACAATTTGCACATGTGTGAATTAAATTCAAAATCTCACTTACGCTCATTCGTACAAGATGATCTTTAGATCAATCTTGCACCCTCTCGGAAAAGAGGAATCCAATAAAAATATCATCTCCATCATATGAGCCGTCCAAGGTGGATTTTGGCCCTAGTTTCCCAAATTCAACACTCCTCTCAACTAGGGAGAAATCCACCCGCCAAACCATTTGTCAACCTCGAACCACATCTCCGTCATCCACGCACTTTGCTCGTCTGAACTATGAAGAACTAATGAAGAAGAATTTGATCGAGAGTGAGTCACTGCATCCTTGCCACTCCCCATTGACCCAAAGTGAGTGGAGAACAAAGGCCCAATGAGGGAGGGACTACGTATCACATGGGGACAACGCAAGGATTGGTTCGAAGAGAGGCAATGCAATCAGTGAGATGGGGCCCAAGCGAACGTTGGGCAACTTTGACAAAAAGGAAGCAAACAACTCATTTGGTCATTCACTCATCTATTTTGAGAATTTTCTTTTACAAGAGCACGCTTGAGCAATGAGCCAAGTCTCTGCATGTGTTGTTCAAAGCACACCAATGTCCGTAGAAATTTACGAATCTTATACTTTTATGCATAAATTATTCACGCGTTAATCTGATTATGCTCCTCCTACTTATGCAAGTGATTAAAGCGTCGAATAAATTCAAGCTAAAAATCGAAGCTAAAACACATAACGGCTCTCTACCAATCTAGATCTAGAATAACCACATGCACACATTGACAAAGTGACAGTGATTTACCCGGACAAATAGTCTCCGGAAAAACCCAATGCAGAGAAAAACCGGCCTCTGGGCCGCCGGAGGGTTCTATTATTAAGAATATTTACGAATACACAAATCCGGGTTCCGTATCCGGATAACCCGACGAGAGAAAATACTAGATCTACGTACTACCTGGCTAATCTAGGGCCAAAATAATGACTCATCCACACCCTCAAAGCAGAGATTTATAGAACTCGGCCTGAAAGTTTAGGGCCCTAGGAAACCCTAGTGCTGCCCCCTGAAAGGTTCTCGCATCGGCCTTTGAAGCCCTTGAAAGGCTGCGCGTCGACCCTCTTGAAGTCCTCCAAACCCTCAACGGCGCTTTGGAAGGGGACCGCGTTGCCCTAGACTGGGTGACACAATCCCACTATGATGCCCCCGAAGGGTCTCCGCATAACCCACGAGGGTTTCCTCAGTTGAAAATCATGTTGTTCTTAGAGGGATCGCGCTGTCCTTAGCCGTCGCCTTCTTCTGCACTCTGGGCTCCGGAGCTGATCTCTTGCCTCTTGTGTATTCTAGACCCCGGGATTAGATCATCCCCTTGGCCTAGAATTCCCCTCTCTGCGGCTTGAAACACTTCTAAGTATTCTTAGAAAACCCTACCCTAGAATCTCGAGACTTAGCTTCGATTACTTTGCCTACGGTGTCTTCATAAATGACGCTAAGCCATTTGCCTTTATACTTTTCGTTGACAAATCAAGCGACCATGATCAAATCTTGAATCAATGGCTAAGATTAAAAGAAAGCTTGATCCGATTGTGACTTAAGACAATTTCATCACATGTTTAATTAAATTCACTTTAATTATTTAAGTTCCATAAGTCTACTAACTTAGGAAATACACTTAAATTAATTAATTAATTTAATATCTCCTAAACCGAGATGAAATTTCCCAAATCCATTTATGGGTCTTGTAGATCAAGTGTACTCTAGTCCTTCCTCAAAATTTGGGAGTTAGAGCACAACCGATGCTACCCCAAATACACTAGAAATCTCAATAGTGTCTTCTGGAGCGAAGTATCCTAGCCTTTGCTTTGGTGGACTTTTTGAGTGCCTGCCCAAAGGGAGGTGTATTAACATAACTTGATCATTTCTAGCAATAGGAGCTTCATCTGGTACTGAGGTACAATACTCTACAACAACGCAGTGGCATCCATAGCAAGCTAAGCAGGTTGCGCAAGTGATTGAGGAGGATCACTCCGGGAGCTAGGGGAGTGAGGGGAGATTTTGGAGGAGACTTGGTGGGGAGGCTTGGAGGTTCCTAATAGGGATTTTTTCTTGGCATTTTGGAGACTTCCATTATGCCGGGATTCCAGATGATCAATTTGACTAACAGCTTGAGTGAGCCAAGCCCAAGAGGGCCAATTTCCAAGATCAAGCATTCGACAAACCCTTCGCGGATTATTGTGGGTTTCTTGAGTAGAGTCTCGGGGTTAAAGTCCTTGAATTTTTCCGAGCGAGATAACGTGCACAAATAGAAGATCATCCGGAGCAACAACGACATTTACGGCCGTGGGACAACGCAGCTACGTACACGCAATGTACTTTCGCAGGGTGATTTCGACATTGTTTTAGAGGATATCTCTAGCTTTCCTTGAGCAAGCCCGGGTGCCTTCATTCCAACACCTCCTATTGGACACTTCCAGATTCAGTTAATAAAATGGCTCAACTCGCTTTTGTGATGGCTCAATTTGTGTTCTAATGGTGTAATTTTATTAGTTGTTTATTTGTATGTCTTTGAGTGCTCGTTATTACCGTAAATTATCTTTAGGGGATATTACAAAGTGATATCGGAGCTCATAGCCTTGGCTCAACTTTGTGGAGAGCAGCGCAATCTATGGCACGGAGACAAGCGAGAACGTGACATCAGCGAGTAGACGGAGGTACAACAACGAGAGAAAGAGAACTCAAAATCACCCAAACCCTATGAATAGTGAACCAGAGAAGTTGTAGAGAGAAGAATGGGGGATGCGTAAGAGAAGAGAGGAGCAAGGAGGGAATTTGCTCGCTCTTCTTGCCCGAGCTGCGTGTAGGTCTCTCCAAGAACATTGAGGAGATGGGATCACCGGAGCAACAATGGTAGAAAAGGGAAGGAGTCCAAGCGGAAGATTCTAGGGTGGGAGAAGGATCGAGTTACACCTCACAAAGACTCAATAATCACTTAACCCAAATATACCCTACAAGAGCCTTATACACCCCCTCGATTTCACCATTCCTGACTGTGCTCCTAGCCTCGAGGAGCGGGAGGATCTCGAGAGCAAGAGGAGGCTCACTATTGGGTACTTCTTAGAGAGTACTAGTCCCTATGGCCCGAGTTTAGGGAGGGCCATTACTTTACTAAATATTTACGCTAACCGAAAGGAAACAACAAATCCAAAGGATGGTAATGGAGGTTACACGTACGGGAAGTGACTTGCGCTGCGCACTACATGGGAGGATCCTGTTTCTTCTCTCGACTTTTGATGGCTCCTACTAAGAGCTCAACCAAGGCATGGGTTGAGAAGTTGGATGTTGACTTCCCGATGAACCGGATGATTCGAAGGAGAGCTAATCAAGATTGCCTACGCCACTTGGATGGAGAGGCTCATGGCCGGTGGTTCCATGGAGTCGACTCCACAGCGTAGGGGTCACAACATATGACAGAGTTTACTAGGAGGGTGCTAGAGAGGGGTTTAGAGAGGGAAGGACTGGAAGAGTATTTGGGGATCACGACCAAGCTCAAACAAACCGGGAATGCGAGAGGTGTACATTTCGTAGTTCTTGAGGCTATTAGATGTGGTCCCTAGACCTATCCGAGTCTAGGAGGATCTACATGTTTATAGAGGTGAGTACCGGCGTAACCATTATGGGTTCTAGTGACGTTCAACGTACCCACTACATTGTCAGGGACGCAAGTGGGGGAGAGCTAGAGACTTACGGTGTAGTGCCCCTACCTATGGGCTAGAGCACCTACTCGCCAAACAAGCCGGGTTTCCGTGCGAGAGAGGAAGAGACATGAGAGCTCCACCCCCGAGAGGCAACCGAGAGACGGGGGCAAATAGATGATGAGACCGGGGAGGGACCTTCGGGAGGAAGAAACTTTTGCTTTACTTGCCGTAATGCCAGGGGCACCGACTGACCAGCAAGGGGAATGTTCAACTGAAGGCCCACTACATAGAGTTCTTCTTAGACATTGATGGGGATGAGAAGACGTACTTTGAGATGGGGGGTGATGATGACTCAATACCCCAGGGGAGGGAGGGCCTCCACCACTCACCCCCACCACAGCGCAGGGAGGAGCTGCGACATTTGTGCCTCTGCGGAGTGGGTCCCTCGCATCACCGCGTGGGGTACCCAAGTTCCCGACTATGAGAGTTAGACGAGATAGTGCAAAGCCGGTGTGTTTCGGTGTTAGTGGACAATGGGGCCACTCACAATTTTATTGATGCCCGGATGGTGCAGAGAGAGGCATTACTACAAAGGGGTTTGAGGGATTCTCAGAGGTGCTAGTGCCGGGTGATAGACTAGGCAAAGTGCACACACTATGTCCCGACTTTGATTGTGACCATGAGGGAATTACTCCATGACAGCGACCTACTTTTTGTGATTTGACATTCGACATGCCAACGTAGTGTGTTTTAGGGAGTCCAATGGCTCTACGCACTTGGTAGAGTCACCACCGATTGGAGGAAGTTGGAGATGGAGTTCATGGATACTAATAGCAACCGCTGTTGTTGGGGGTATGACACTTCTATCCACCACATACGCGTCTCGGCTCACAGGGATGGAGGGCCGACTCTGAGGCATGGGGATATTGAGTGCTGCCGTGGAGTTGAGAATTTCTAAGGATGGGGGTGCTGATCAAGCCACCGCATTTGGAGATCTGTGCCATCCGACGGTACCCTATGTTGAATTTTGTAGCACCCGAGTAAAGTGCTCTAAGTCTACCTAGTTTGGTGGAGAGGCTTAGACACTTGTATTCCAAAGAACCTAGAAACCGATTTGTCGAGAAATTCCACTCGGTTCATGTTTTATTAAAATAATTAATTATTCTAATGGGGACCCTAAGTCTAAACTTAAGGAAATTAAATAATTAAACGCGTATTAATAAAAGCGGGTGCTGAATCTTCTAGAGAACGAAGATCAAGTCATTTTTTAATCTTAGCCATCGATTAGACATCTAACTCCGGGCCGTTGATATGTCAACGAGAAGACTATAAAGGAAGGCTTGAGGGTCATTTGGAAAACACATCGAGACACAGATTGATCTAAGATTGAAATTTCTCTCGGGGCATGGTTTTGCGAAGAATTTAAAACTAGAGATCTTAGCGAAAGTGAGGGAGCATAGATAGCATCCGAGAGAGGAAGACATTTTCCGTGCCTCGGTGGAGCATCGAGTGAAAGAGAGGGCCGAGGTGACCTAGCCTAGCTAGCATTGAAGGAAGGGGTCGACGCACTTATCGCATAAGCTCACGTAGAAGCAGCACGTAGAGGCAGGGAGCAGGCGGAGAGGTTTCGTGAATTTTGTTGGTGGATTAGTTTCGGAGGCCGGATTTGGAAAGCCAGCATCGCGAGGCCGTTCCTCGAAAGCATCCCGTCGTAGGCAAAACGACTTGGAGGAGGGCTAACACCGAGCTTGGAAGTGGGTGACGTAGTGGGCTGGAAGTTCTTGCACTAGATCCGCACGCAGAGCCGCACTGCACTGCTCCAGTCAGTCGCTTTTTCCTTCATCCGGATCAGCCAAAGACATAGTGTGATTGAGTGAGGTATTTCTCACATATTCTTCCTCGCTAGTATTTCTCTCTCAGTAACTCAAATAACCCTAGAGGGTATTCAAAGATGTTTTTCGTACATTGCCTCTGCACAATAATAAAAACCCTCATATCTCGCTTCACCTAGGTTTTCCCACATTGGGTTTTTCCGGGGGACTTAGTCCAAAATAAAAGGAGTCATATGTAGTGAATGATTTCCTTCTCTAGTTTCATATGTGTAGGATCGTAGTCAAATAGTTGCTTCAATAATTCAGGGCTCTGAATTAATTATGTAATGTGATTTACTTAATAGGGAGAAGTACACTCGCTTGTTGCAAGATGGGATTCATTAGATCTATTTGGATCTAGGAATTTTCACCCGGTATCAGAGCATTGATATGTAAACGGGAAGGATGGATCTGATTTTTTGAAGTGAAGGTCGTTGTTGTTGCGAGCAAGGCGCTATAACAAATCCATCGAAGGATTACACAATTCCGGCCAACGTGCCGATATTTTCATGGGAGTCTCTCTTTGAGTGAGTCGACATAGAGAAAGGACTTCCGTATTCGAAATATTGGCGAGCGCAGAGGGAGCAGTGTGCAGCCTTCATGCGAACAGAAGACGATGGCGAGAATTTTCTCGAAAGTCGTTCGTCATGCAAGAAAAGCGTCGAAGGAATCAACAACATATATTTGGGGAATTTCTTCCTCGCTGATATCTCTAGCCGAGGAAATCAACATTTATTAGTTGGGCTCTGAGCAAGATGAGGAGCTGCAAAACCCTATAACTTCACCGAGGGGAGTGCATAAGCTTGCGAGGGCCCCGCTCGATAAGGAGGAAGAGGGAGTAGATTCGACGCTGTTTTCGGACTGAAATGGCACTATGACGGGACTCTTGTGATCAAGATTTGTTGGAGGGCTCCTCCAACTATATGATCCGGAAGGAACGGGCTATGTTTCTTCTAGATGAATATGATTTGAAGGCATTCGTGGAAAACGTGGTAGCCGTACCTACAGCATCTAGATCAAAACAAAAAGTACAATGTTGATATGGCGAAGGCGAAGAGGTTTCTCCTTGATGGTGTCAAGGACCACATCGACTCACATTTTCCCGGCAAGAATACTACCGACAGTTATATGGGTAGCTTTCGCATGACCTATATGAGGGATCTTCCGAGCAAATGAAGTGTACTTGGAGCGAAGCTCGTATGATCCCAGAGATGCGTAAAGGGAGCACGTGGCCTCAAACTTTATGCGATTTCAGGAGGTTTATGATCAACTCGTTGGCGATAGGTGCTACACCTTCGACCGCAACCATGGGTACGAGATGGCCCCCAATGTTGTCACCGAGGAGTGGCAAGTGTTTGTTGAGAGCATGCTTTGGGTCGGCGCGAGCGTTACCTGAAGCTAGGGAGCAAGCTTTGTGGTCAACTTTTTAGGAGGAAGAGCTGAGGAGAGACGTCATCAAGTGAAAACTTGATGCGCGGCAAAGGTGGGAACGGATCGAAATCGAGGGAGGAAGAGAGCAGAAAACAACCCTGCATCGAAGGGACAACGAGGTGCACACGAAACAGAAGCGTGATGCTTCAAAGGTCAGAGTGCTTCGCGATGTGGGGAGATGGGCCACTATGCATCTCGGTGTCCTCGCCGAAGAAGAAGGACAAACGATGCAGAAGCATGACCCGAAGGTTGCAACCGCTAGTATCGAGGAGGATGAGGTGGCCATGAGTGCCCATGCGTTTCTCCTAGTGGTTAGGCGGGTGATATTGTGTTGTAGTTGCTTGAACTTCGCTGGTCGGATTCTTGAGGAGCACACCCTCATGGATCGTACCTTGCTACGGGAGCCCATGATCGGCAGTAGTGGGATGGAGGAGTAGTTAGTGGATCCAAGGAGTGATGGAGACGACGAAAGCGGCAAAGGTAGCAACGTTCATTTCTTGAGCGGCATGCACGAAAGGTGAGGCAAAGAGAGCAAAGACAAGCAGACAAAGGTTGGTGCAACGCGAAAGTGCAAAGAAGCAACAAACACAGTAGCATCGCAGGAGGACAACGCAGAGTAGGCTATCAACGGTCAAATTCTTCAACACTCGAGGTGCATCACCCGAACACTTGTTCGGCTTTTGGGTGAGCATCAATTGGTTCTCTCAACAGCTGAGTTGCAGAGACAGAGTGTAGTGTTAGCGAAAGTGGGTATTTCTAGCCACATAACGGATGTAGCACTTGAGAGGGAGTTGCGCTTAGATGAAACGATGATAGTGGTAGTATCATGGGCAACAAGTATAGTGGCGGCAGTGAGTACGTAGACCGATGGACTCTCGAAGCAGCCTGCGGAGGATGCTTGATGGTCGCAGCACAGTATGCAACAAGCTTCTTATTGCTGAGAGAACTTTCCTCCCGAGAGGGAGTGTTCATTTTTGTAGCATCGTAAAAGTGCTCTCAAGTCTTTAATTTGGTGGAGAGGCTTAGACACTTGTATTCCAAAGAATCCGTAAACCATTTGTGGAAATTCCACTCGGTTCATGTTTTATTAAAATAATTAATTATTTTAATGGGGACCCTAAGTCTAAACTTAGGGAAATTAAATAATTAAAGGGTATTAATAAAACAAAGTGTGAATCTTTTAGAGAATGAAGATCAAGTACTTTTTTAATCTTAGCCATCGATTAGACATCCGTAATATTCCCAAAGGGAAATAACCGAGTAATAAACAAAAATATGCCCAGAACAGGATATAGAAAATACAATACCGAACCGAGATCACTTTGAATAATCACACATAATGGATACCGAAAAACCGAGCCATTTTTATTAATCCGAAAGTACATAGAGAGGAGTACGAGAAAATGCGTAGTAAGTGCACTCTATCCTTGCCCCTAGGCAAGTGGAAACCCTCTCAAACGCATAATGGTCGCAACAAGGACAACGTCCTAGTCGCTACGAAGACCGAAAGGCGACTCGCGCTGAAGCTAGGGGTCGAGACAGGAAATTAGCCGACTCCAAACCCTCACCATGTGAGAAAATACGCTCGCTAGTGACGGGCGCAGATGGCAGTATGGAGCACCAATCACCAAACCCTCCGTACGTATAGATCAGCCCATCGAATGCTAGAAAACGCTGTTGAGCCCCTCTCACACAAGCCGCTCATCGCGATCGCTCGTCCTACCAGGTGGACACGCACTCTCGAATGCTTTTCGGACCTGTCGGATCACAAGCCTCAAACCGGGAGTCCGCGTCTTTTCCCCTCCACGATCCGCGTCCTCCTAAGTCGCATCTGCGCCACTAACTCTCGTATCTAGGGCACTGGATCCTCGACAATATCTCTTCGTATCCGTAATCTCCAATGATGGATCTCGATGTTATCTCTTCGCGATCTAGGCTAGACTGCGCCAATGATCTCCTCGGATCCGCAATCTCCCAAGTCGGGATCTAGTGCTATACCTTCGCGATCCGCATCATATAGAACCGGATCCGCAACATATCTGCCCCGCATCTACCCTCTCCCAGTGCCGGGATCCGACAATATGCCTTCGTATCCGCGTCCTCTCGCTTCAGGGGACCGGAGGCGCGACGTCCTCTCACTCCCTAGACCGAGTCGGCCCTTCCCTCTCCTCCCCGGACAACGTTTTCTCGCTCGCTCGTATCCGGGATACGGCGTGGGCCCTCCCCGGCACAAATCGGGCGTCCTCACTCTCCTTGTCTTTGAACGGCCGTCCTATCTCCCTCCCGAAACGGCCGTCCTTCCTCCACCTGACCAATCGCGCAGCCCACAAGAGGGAGCTTCTCCTTCTCTCAAATCTCGCACGACCGTCACAGTACCTTTGCTCCCGAAACCGAAAGATGTACTCGTGAACAAACCTTCACTAGGCGATGCACTCGAAGTCGAAGCTAAGGGTGAAACCGTAAATAACCTTACTGGGCAGGGCACTCAGAAGTCCCCCGAGGCTACAGGGTGAGATCTCACGACCGGAGACACTCGATGCACTCAACAAAGGCCGCTGTGGACCGACTAAACAACCGGCGTCGTGGCCGACGACGAAGTCTAGCTCTCAATAAGAATATCAAATCATGGATGATCCAAATGAGGTGAGAACCTCTCCTTTTTATAATAGCCGTACTCCTCCAAATCTTAACTCTGCGTCCTTACTCTCCTTTGACCGCCGCGGGGCAGCTTACCTTGGGTCGACCAGTGCCTCATCATAATCATGTGGACCCCCAAGGCCCCCTCTCTAAGTTACAACGTCAATCTACTAGGAAAAGAACACTTTATTTATAAAGTGAGGTGACTGACTAAAGTGAGGTGACTAAAGTGAGGTGACCCCTCTTATTTCTCACTTTATTTATTATTTCCTAGCGTAAGCTGGCAAAATAAAAGCAAAAAATGAAATATTCCAATTAGCAAGGCTAATTGGGAATATTACAACATCTAATTTGGGTCGCTGTTGATATGTCAATGAGAAGACTATAAAGGAAGGCTTGAGGGTCATTTGGAGAACACACGGAGACACCGAATTGATCTAAGATCAAAATTTATGGGGTGTGTTTGTTGAGAATTCGAACCAGAGATTTGAAGACGTTGAGGGGCAAAGGGTAGATAACATCCCAGAGAGGAAGAGATTTTCTCAGTCCGGGGTGGAGCATCAACTCAGAGAGAGGCAAAGGTGATCTAGCCTAGCGAGCGTTGAAGGAAGGCCCCGACACGTTGATTGCGTAAGCTCACGCAGGCTGGGCCGTAGACGCAGGTTTCGTAATTTTTCTCGGTGGATGAGTTTCGCGAGCTAGGGGTTCGTAAAGTGGCACGCGGGAGGTTGTTCCTCAGAGCATCGACAAGAGGAAAATGACTTGGAGGAGGGCTAACACGCGAGCACTGAAGTGGGTGATGCAATGGTCGGAAGTTCTAGCACCGGATCTCCCGGCGGAGGTTGCGCAAAGTCCGTCCAAAGCGAGCTTTTTCCTTCATCCAGGATCGCTCGAGAGACTCGAGGTGATTGTATGAGGTTTTTGTCACATATTCTTCGCCAATATTTCTCTCTCAGAATCAGAATGACCCTTGAGGGTAGTCGCAGATGTATTTAGACATTGCGATCGCATAGTATATCAAAAACCCCTCGTATCCGTCGCACCGATTTTTCCACATTGAGGTTTTTTCCTGGGACTTAGTCCAAACTAAAAGTGTCATATGTGTGAATGATTTCCTTGTCTAGTTTCCTTGTTTTGGAATCAATTTTAGTGTAGGCCACTTTAGTAGTTGCTTAAATATTTCGTAGATGTGAATTAGTTATGTAATGTAATTTACTTAATAGGAGAAGTACACTCGACTTTGTTGTAGTAGGATTGATTAGATTTGGTTGGATCTAGTGGATTTTCATACCCCGTAGTATTTGGAGATATACCACCCTGACCTGTGCCTATACCCGACCGTAGGGATTTGAGCACACCATTAAGCTAGATCCTGGGAGTACGGAGCAGTTGATCACTACTCCCCTATAGGCATCCTAAGGTCGACAAGGATGAGATAGAGAGGGCTATCCATATGCTCTTGGCATTGGGGCACATTAAGGCTCGACTCTAGCCCCTTCGCTCTCATCAGCTGTTCTAGTAAAGAAGAAGGATGGATCTGCAGCGGGATGTGCATTGATTACGTGGGCCCCTAATTAGGAAGAGCATGAAGAACCTCTACCCCATCCCATAGATGAGTTGAGGGGTGCTAAGTTCTTCTCGAAGATTGATCCGTGGTCCTGGCAATTCACCTCTAGATCCGAGTGAGGGACAAGGATATCCCTAAGACAACGCTTAGGGTGCCATTATGAGCACTTTGAGTTTTTAGTGATGCCCTTTGGGTTAACTAATGTTCCGACCACTTTCTAGTCCCGTATGAACTAAATATTCTCAGTGGCCGACTGAGTGAAGATTTTTGTGTTGAGTGTTCTTTGATGACATGTTGATCTACAATTGACTTGGGAGGAGAGCACTTGCAGTGCATGTGGAGACAATGTTGCATATCCTGGAGATGAGCGAGTTTCCACGCAAAATTGTCTAAGTGCGATTTTGGGTTGACCGAGATGCTTTATCTAAGGCATATCATGCGTATTGATGGGAGTGAGGGCGCATGAAGAGAAGATTAGGGCCATCTAGGTTTGGTTAGAGCCCAAAAATGTGACAAAGATTCGGAGTTTTGTGGGAATACTGCGAGCTATTACATGTTTTGAAGGGCTTCTCATAGTTGGTAGCAAAATCGCTATGGACTTGACCAAGAAGGGTGCATTTACTTGGACCACCACAAATACAGAGGCCTTTGAGCTGCTCAAATAGGTGATGAGCAAGCTCGTCCGCACTAGCGCCTCCCCGATTTCACTCAGCTCCTTTTGTCTTGGAGTGCGAAGTGCATCGTGAGAAGGAGTGGGGGCCATGTTGATGCGGGGAGGGCACCCCATAGCTTTCAAGAATCGAAAGCTACTTCCCCATCGAGAGATTGTACTCCATCTACGATAAGGAGATGCTAGCCATCATGCATGCGCTAGCCAAGTTCCGATAGTACTTGGTGGGGGAACAGTCGGAGTATGAAGCCGACCACAACAGACTCTTCGGGTTATTTTTGGAGCAAGTAAACAACTATCAGAGAGAGTGCAATAGAAGTGGGCGAGAAAGTTCAGACTATGATTTTGACATCGAGTACATGTCAAGGGGAAGCATAATGTATTGGCGGATGCATTGTCTAGGAGGTTGACTTCTCGTTCTTTGATGAGCATTGCTCCGCATTGGAAGGCTCGTCCGTTGGTGGAGTATTCAAGGGACTCGCTTGGTATGTGAGGTCCTTGAGGGGTAGCGATGATCGATAATAGATTTTGGGTGATGGATGAGGTGATATATTATAGGGACCGGATCTACTTGATGGCCAACTCTCAAGCCTGCGGTAGAAGATTCTACTGTGCTGGCCACAACTAAATTTTGTCGGGGCATCGTGGGTTTACCAAGACCCACAGGCTATTCGGGAATGGTTCACTTGAAGGGGCCTTAAGGATGATGATTCTCGCGACATATCAAGGAGTATGATGTGTATCAACGTAACAAGGGTGAGTTGTCACACCGAATAGGCTTGTGCGTTGCCCCTTCCTATCCCCGAGGGGAAGTGAGAGTATTTTGATGGATTTCATTACCGGGTTGCCCGACGCGTGTGGGCAAGGGCGCATCTACGTGGTGGTAGACTCGCTCGATGAAGTATGCACGCTTTTTTGCTATTTCGGGCTCGAGTACACGACCTCATCGGGTGGCCAAACTATTTTTCGTGGGAGATCTTTCGAGCCGCATGGCCTTCCCAAGACCATTGTTAGTGACCGGGACAAATTCCTTTTCATGGGTGGATTTTGGCGGGGGGCTATTACGGTTGGTGGGCACAGAGAATCTGTAATATTCCTAATTAGCAACTAACTAATTGGAATATTCGATTTTTGTATAGTTTTTGCCGACTATAGTCTATTAATAAATGAAAAGTGAGAGGATGGTCTAACTCACTTAAATAAAATAAAGTGTTTCCCTAGTAGCACAACGTTATAACTTATAGAGGGAAGCCATGGGGGGTCCACTACCACGCGAGAGGAGGTGGCCCATGTAGCTCTCTAGAGGCTTCGTCGTAGCTTGATGAGGAGCACGTGGAGAAGAGGGGGACCCACGCTAGGGTTTTGAAGAGGGGCCAACATTATAAAAGGTGGGAAAGCCTTCTCATTTGGCATTCTTGTTGTTGATGATATTGGAGCTAGACATTTTGTCTTCTTGAGCACGCCGGGTCGTTTAGCCCTCGTCCACGATGAACCTGTTTAGTGCGTTGAGTAGTTCCCGGTCGGAGATCTCGCCCTTAGCCCCGGGGGACTTCGAGTGCACTGCGCCGGGCAAGGTTTTTCCTTCGACCTTGCGGGAGATTTGGTTGGTTGTGTGGCGGAGGAGGCGGGCTTCCCTTGTGATCGCACGCCTTTGGAGGAGAGGACGCGCTCTATTTGGAGGGGTTCTATTGCGGGGGTGCGGGAGTTTCGAAAGTGAGATCCGGTGTGGAGGCTCGGTCGTTTACAGTGAGGGAGATTTTCCGGAGTTTGTGGCTCTGCTTCTCAACATATATATCATTTGGCACTGCGCCCGGGCTTGGAGGGACAGACTTAATTCCTCGAGGAGGATTTCTTTGGTGATTTTCTGTGAGGTGGTCCATTTTTGTTATGGTTTCAGGTTTGGTCCGGCCGGCGAGTACGAGTGTGATTTGCAGATTTTCATCCCATTCCGCAAGGGGAGCGACCCCTAGTGTTCGACCTATCTCGACAGTTAGCTTTACGGTTCTAGCGGTTTCACTAGTAGACTCAGGGACGCAGTTTCTTGTAGTGACCATTTCCTATCTTTCCGAGAGAGTTCTTCACTTGCCTCAAGCAAGAATAGGGTGCTATCATTCTCCGATTATCCATTGTATTTCATTATATTCTCGCGATTAATAAAATAGCTTAGCATCCCCCGGCATTTTTATGAGTGATGTTGCTTTATTTTCTATTTCCGGCATTTTGCTATATTGTCGTATGCTTGTATTGCTCTGTCTATTTCCTCATCCGGGATATTGCGGCGGGTATCGAGAGCATAGATCCCGCGGCTACGACACGTGGAGCTAGCGCTCCTATGAGGGCCGAGGGATAGACCCCACATCTTACACGGGGTAAGAGATACGACGCAGACATTGAGCGTAGGTTGGAGAACACCTATGGAGAGGGGGACGCGTGTCGAGTGGTGGACACCGATCGTGAAAGACGGCCCCCGAGATATACATAGAACGAGAGCGTACCGTGAGCGGTACACAGAGCGAGGCAGCGACCTGTGGTGGACACGCAAGACGCGCAGGGGTCCTATGGCCAGTACGAAGCGAGGATGCGAGGAGATATAGGGAAACGCTCCTCAAAAGCGAGACTGAGATCCGTCGAGAGACCAGGATGGAGACAATGGGGTAGAGGATCGCTACGATAGAGGTTAGGCGGGGTAGAAGCCCTAAGGGGTTTTCAGTCACCGGTGAGGGATCAGGCACATCCCACCATATGCCGGAGCGTGAGGCTACCCCTTATGGCATAGCATGCACCCACGCGATCCACTATGCCTATGTAATATCCCCAATGGGGATACAACAAGAATACACGTAAATACAACAAACAGATATATCGAACAAAATGCCGGGAACCCGAAATGGTCATAGAGCAAGTACACATAAAATGCCCGTAACACTAAGCCATTTTATTAATCTCGAGAATATATGTATATGGGTACAAAGATAATCGAAGGAGTGCACCTATCCTTGCTCTAGGCAAGTGGAGACCCCTCTCGGAATAAGTACAATGTCGTAACGTAAACCGCTTCCCTCACTGCCGGGAAGAAACCGCCAGTAAACTACCGCCTCACGGAAAGAAGCCGGAACTAGAGGCCGATCCCTCGCCGGAATGAGCTAAAAATCTATAGATCACACAGTACTCGCTCGTTCCGACAAAACCCGTAAATCATAGACCAAACGGACCACCTCACGAAAATCACCCCCAGAAACCCCCTCCTCCTACAAAAACGTCTGTGCCTTCGGGAATAGCGCGAGGCTGAAGAGGAACACGTTGAGAAAAGGGGTCCCAGATCCTCCCGCAAAATCTCCAGGATGAAACGGCAACCTCCTCAAGGGCCGAAAAGTGTCTGAACCCAATGCCAAATCACCCCACAAAAAATGTCAAGCTCAACCAAGACCGCGTCCCCCCTGCCGTGAACCGTGTCCTCTCTCCTAGTCTGCGCAGATCACTCAAAAATGGGCAGCCCTATACAACTCTCGTCCACTAGAAATCCACCGCAAATCACCAACTCGAAATCGAAGGAAAAACCTTGCTCGAACGGTGCACTCTAAGTCCCGGAGCCAAGGGCGAGATCTCCGACAGGAGACACTCGACTCGCACTAACAATGCTGTTGCGTACCGACTAAACAACCGGCGTCGTCGAAGTAGAGCGTAAGTCTAGCTCTCAATATCAATAACATATCAATAATGCCAAATGGAGTGAAACCCCCACCTTTTATAGTGCTAGCTCCCTCAAAACCCTAATCGCGTCCTGAGTTCCTCCCCGACCGCGCAGCTACCTTAGGAGGTTTACACGTGAGGCCTCTCTCATGTGTGTGTGGACCCACGAGGCTTTTCCCCTTTAAGTTACAAGCGATTGCCTCTACTAGGGAAACACTTTATTTTATTTAAGTGAGTTAGACCCCCTTTTCTCACTTTTATTTATTAATTAACTATCGTCGGCAAAACTATACAAAAAATCAAATATTCCAATTAGCGGTGCTAATTAGGAATATTAGCTATGCTTCTCCCGACAAAACGTTGCTTGTCCTCAAGCAACCGAAGTGATGAATCATGCCGCAAAGTCTGCCGCTCTCCCAAGTGGCATCCTCATCCGCAAACCCAAAAATTGCTTGTTCTCGAAGCAATGCTTGAACAAGCCTACTCTCTAAGCCGATGCTCCCCACCGATATCGCAAAATGTGCCTGGGGTCCCACCGAAACCTCTCTCGTCTGCGCATCACCCCGATACGAAGGGATATCTCAATGCCAGATCCCAAACCGGCCTCTCACGGTACTCGCCCAACCAATAGTCCTCCCGGGATCCCATCGCCACCTGTGGCCAATAATCGCACAAGTCCCACGGCTCGGATCGTGTGCATCGCCTCCGGCTATGACTAATGCTCTAAGAGGTGAAGACCACCAATAAGCATCCATGCTCTCGGGCCCCGCCGTGATGTACACAGAATCGCATATCGTCGCTCTCTCCAACCGCATACCAACTCATCACCTCTCTCCAATCCACGTCCCGACTCAATCTCACGCCGATCTTGCTCTCCCCGACATCGGGGAAGGAGTCTGAAGTAATGAGAATCGGTGCCCTCCTCGCCAACGCGGGATGCCGTAACATCTACTATGTCCAAGGGGCCCACGCTTTCCGCCGTGCTCTCTACGAAGAATACCATACCATCAAAAGGGTGCCAACTCTATGATCTCCCGCCGATCCATCCTAGAAGAAGAATCGATGTAGCAACAACACCCGGTGAGATATGGAACATGCCCGGAATGTTGCTGCTTCGATCCATAATCAACTCACCACGGCGCTACCCCCTCGTCTCATCAATGGAAGTCGCCCGTAGAAGGAAGCCCCTCTCTCTATAATGGGCAAAAGTGGTGCAAGGTATGTCGCAAGCTCCATCGATGTACTCTCGGAGAGTGCTACCCACTAAAAAGCAGTACGCAACTGTGGCAGGCCGCCCAGTACATCTATCCGTGCCTCATCCCCGTTGTCGACCCAAAGATGGATGCTCCAACATATCCAACGAAACCTCCCGTCGTCTACTAGCTCCCCCGCATAACAATCCCATCACCCTCCAACACCTCCAGTGAGGATATGGATCCGTAATGTCGTCACCGTACTCGAAGTCAATGCACCGACCGCTCCTCCTCAATGGATGACCCCCGCGGTTAAGCCGCATATCCACCACGAGTACTCTATGTGAGTGCCCATCCGGCTCTCTCTCAAAGGGAATATCATGCTCGATGTGAGTAGATGTCCTCCTCTATCGACTCAAAGCTCCATCACTTGCTCGCTCTAGCGGTACGAAGTGTCACAAGTGACTCTTCGCCCGCAGTATCTCTCGCGAGAGTCCCATGCACTCACTCACCCCGGACACTAGTATATAGCTCCGTCTACTCTGTCTACCATCCATGCATGACCGCCCTACGCTCCCCCGAAGCGACCTCAATCCGATCCTATGGACTCATGTGAAAAGGAGTCCTCACCCCCGGCATACGTAAGGAATGCCCCTCCGTTCTACCACCGCCATCTCATCCGCATCGAACAAGCCATCCACCCTCTCGACAAAAGTGTCGATACGATGATCCGGAGCCCGTACACATCACCGGGATACTACCTCTGCGCCGTACCCCGATATCCTCTCGCCCATGCATGATCTCTTCGACATGCCTTGAGGGAAAAATGATGCATGTCTCCCCTCATGACCTCGCTCCCCCAAGCGTAGGCTCGGTGATGATCGATGCACCACCTGCGCAAAGGATCATCTCTCATCCCCCAACCCGTAGGCCGTCAACTAGCACACCAACCCCTGCCTACCGCCGAGAAGTCTCTCCATCGATCCCCGGGTGAACTACCCCCAAAGGTAAGCCCGGTGTCCCCGTCCATGAGTCTCTCCGGAAGCAATGCTCTAAGACCCTCGCCGTGTGGCACCGTATGCCCTGCGCATACCACCGATCATCCATACACTCCTCAACATGCGCACCGCACACCGAGGCATACCTCGGTATGCCGTCTTGGATACCATGTGCTACCGCCGTGAAAGCACCCCGTACCGCTCTCGATGCCCCGACCGTGTCCAGCACTCGTCACTCTCTCGTGCATCTGCTCTCAATGTGATGTAGGATACTCCTACTCCACAATGCGAGTCCCACACACTACGGTACACCACCATGTAGCTCCATGTCTCACCCAGAAGCAATCCACCGCTCAATGCTAGAGGCTCCCACACATCCCCGGATGTGATGTCCTAGAGCCGTGCCTCTATATGTCCGACTACCACCAATCGGTAACATCGTCTCCACCGTCGCATCACTATACCGCCCGACGAAAAGATCATCACTCCAAATACTCCTCAAGGGGTCCGAGAAGTGAATCTCCCTAAGTGTCGGCAGTGAGTGTTACCACCCACCGCTCGGCTCTGCCTGCGCTCTCTCGTGCCCCACACAAGGTGAAGAATCCTTGGCCCCATACAAGGCGCCATCACGTGGCCTACCAATGCCACCTCCTCCGACAAACTCCTCGCCAAGAAGTATGTTGACCACCCCATGATCCCGTGTACGCAGTGTCATACCAAAACAACCTAGGGAGTCTACCCATAAAGCGGATCTGGCTACCAGAGCCCGACCCAAACTCGCACATGCTACTCGCTACTAGAGCCAATCGTACTCTCCAAGGCATAGTCGACCGACTCCGCTCGGGAAATGATAGGTGATCCCACCCGGATCCCAATGCCAATCTGGGGTCCCGTATGCTCAACACCTAGGAACTCCGCCGAATCGCACTGGGTCCACCACTATCTCCATAGCCTGCTCCACCGAGTACCAACTCAAAATCCCTCTCCATCCAACCCTCAACATATGGATGCGTCGTACTGTGCAACTCGCGATCGTCTCATACCGCTATCCAAGTCAACATATGAGATCCGACTAGGTGGCTCTGCCTCTCTCTCTCCAACGGGGAAGAGATGACCCAACAACACTCTGCTAGTCCCATCCATGCATGCCTCAGAAGGGGAATGATCGCGACGCCCCAATGATGCTCCTCTGCTGTACCATCGGGGAATCAGGGCTCGTTCCCCAATGCGGACCAACCCTGGCCGCCGACTTGGCACAAGTCACTCTCATACCCCTCCGACCTCCCGAGGTCCCGCAACAAAATGGTCTCCGTACTGCACGCGCAGCCTCTCTCAAAACTCGAAGGTCCGTCCAGAAGCCGATGATACCGCTCTGTCCGCAACTTCATCATCCAATACCTCGCACTGCTAGTGCCTCATCGAAGGTGGATATATCTCCTAACGCCTCACCCATCGCGTCGGTGACGTCGCCACCACCTCGAAGACTCGACACGAAGCTCCGGTCATCACCTCAATGGATGGCTCTACTCGCAGGTGGGCTCTACCGAGTCTCCACTACCACATCAACCGAGCACGGCCAAGGAGGTCTCCAACGAGAGTGAATCCCCGTGTCACACTAGGTGTAACCTCGGACTCCACTGCACTCCTGTGTGTCCTCATCCTCCAAGTGTGAGGTAACCATTCTAATGGTTTTTCCTCTCACGATACTCCTAGTCAAGCCGGACAAAAGGTATCCAACTTGTCCACCCAAGCTTTTTCCGAGCGCTGGATGACCCGATCAAATGCTCGGTAGATGGAATACGTCCACCGTGCTTGCCGTAAGCCCCCTATCATGTGAGTGCTCGTTCCTCCGTGAAAGTTGTGAGGTCTACTATCACGCTCGGAGCCGAACATAATCTCTACTAGCCGTGCGGTGGTAGTCTCCACCATGATGATCGCCGTGCCCTCGGTGATGATCACGAGTCTAATGCCATCCGGATCCGGACATATTTTCTTCGAACGAGAGAGCCCTCCATGAACTGCTCGGTCCGAAAGCCTCGGTACTCTGCAAAAAATGTCGCCCATCCGAGCCGGATCCATCTCTCGTACGTGCCGCCGTCACCGCGTCCCTTCCGGCAAGAAGGTAGGCATGGTGGGGGCGTGTGGGTGTATGTGATGCCATAGTGTCGAGTGGCATCATGCTCCCGCAAAATGGTGGGATGTGCCCGATCCCTCACCGACCTCGGAAAACCCTAGGGGTTTCTCTCTCGATGCCACCCTCCCACGGCCGCGAGCCTCTCTGTGACATATTCTCGCATGTGATGGAGGATTGCATCCAGCTTTTTTATTTGTGTATCGCACGATCGCTCTTCTCGCTATGTGTTTTACGGAGTTCCCCATGAAATGGCACCGTCGCTCCAAAACCATACTAATCTTTGCTTAACTTCGACTGCCGATTTACCCACTCGAAACATCTATTTTCTCGTAGAAAAATTCCGTGAATTTGGAAAGGTGATCCTTGCCCAAAACCCCGTGAAAAACCCAGAGAAAACGTTTCTTCTAATTCCAAACTTCAAAAATTTGACCCTTTATATTTTGGCCCTTTTTTCCAATTGCGTTTTTGAGTACCGCAACTACTATTGCTCTGTATGATCTCTTTCCCGATGTCATAGACCACAGGGATGAGCCGTAATTATGCTCTGATACCACCGTACATATCCCCCAATGGAAAATAGACAGACGATGTGTAAATACAACAAACGGATATATCCAGACAAAATGCACTAGACCGTAGTATAGAGCAAGTACACATAAAATGCGGAGACACTAAGCCATTTTGATTAATCCGAGAATATATGTATATGGGTACAAAGATAATCGAAGGAGTGCACCTATCCTTGCTCTAGGCAAGTGGAGACCCTCTCGAGAATAAGAAATGCGTCTGCAACAGTAAAGACCGGCTTCCCGTACTGCTCGGGAAGAAACCGCTAGTAAACTATCGCTCACCGGAAAGAGAAGCCGGAACTAGAGGCTGATCCCCCGCCGGAATCGAGCTAAAAATCTGCGCGATCACTCCGTACTCGCTCGCTCCGCACAAAACCCGTAAATCATAGACCAAACGGACCACCTCGAAAATCACCCCCGCAAACCCTCCTCCTACAAAAACGTCGTGCCTTCGGGGAACGGCGCGAGTCGAAGGAACACGTTGAGAAAAAGGGGGCGAATCCTCCCGCGCAAAATCTCCGGATGAAACGGCAACCTCCACCCGCCAAGGCCGAAAGAAAGCAGCCCGCAGACCCCAGATGCCAAATCACCCCACAAAAAGCGGCTGCTCAACCAAGATCGCGTCTGCCGGAACCGCGTCACTCTCTCCTAGTCTGCGCAGTCACTCAAAATGGGCAGCTCCTCTACAACTCGTCCACTAGAAATTCACCGCAAATCACCAAGCTCGAAAGCTGGAAGGAAAAACCTTGCTCGAGTAGGCACTCGAAGTCCTCTCGTGAGCCAAGGGCGAGATCTCCGACGGAGACACCTTTCGACTCGCACTAAACGATTGCTACGTAGGCCGAGCTAAACAACCGGCGTGCCGAAGTAGACACGGTCTAGCTCTCAATATCAATAACATATCAATAATGCCAAATGTTGTGAAACCCCCACCTTTTATAGTGCTAGCTCCCTCAAAACCCCTAATCGCGTCCTTGAGTTCCTCCCACGACCGCGTGTAGCTACCTTAGGAGTTTACGTGAGGCCTCTCTCATGCGTGTGTGGACCCCCAAGGCTTTCCCCTTTAAGTTACAACGTTGCCTCTACTACGGAAACACTTTATTTTATTTAAGTGAGTTAGACCCCTTTTTCTCACTTTTTATTTATTAATTAACTATAGTCGGCAAAACTATACAAAAATCAAATATTCCAATTAGCGGTGCTACATTAGGAATATTACGACCTACCTTCCTAGGAGAGGACACAGCAGGAGCACGTGCGGGGAGCCCGAACGGGCCACATGGGGAGACTACCTTGCGCATGCTACTGCGGGCATACGGGGCCGGAGTTCGGAGATCTTATCTCATTCAGAGACTTTTGTTCAGCTCCGGCGTGACAAGAGACCCGTGATAATCACGCAGAGGCACGGACATCATCATGATGACCACCGCGCTAGCCTAGCGTATTCCATTTGCCCACGTTTGATGGCTCATCGAAACAAGCTCAAAGACAAAGTCTTGGGTAGAAAAGTTGGACATCTATTTCCCGCCTTAATCGGATATGTCGCAATAGTGAGGCCATTAAGGTGGCAACATTACATTTGGATGGTGAGGCCCAGGACCGGTGGTTTCATGGGATGACGACACTTGGGCGATTCTCGCCGTGACACATATGCCGAGTTTACCAGAGGGTGATAGAGCGTTTTGACCAGGAGGGATTCGGAAGAGCACTTTGTTGAGTCGACGAGAGGCTCAAGCGATCGGGGCCCCGAGACTTACATTTCAGTATTTCTTGAGGGTTTCGTGATGGTGCCACTTCTATCCGCAGCCGCGATGATCTACATGTTTGTGGAGTGATTAGCGAGAGCCACTTCGTGGCCTAGTCGTTGACTAGACCGACATACACTCCAGATGCTACTCAGTGCAGGACCCGAGACTTTCATAGGATGTCTGTAATATCCCCAACGAAATAAACAAGAATACACGGCAAAACAACAAGCAACATATATAGAACAAAATGCCGAACTAGAATATGGAACAAATACACATAAAATACCGAACGCTAAGCCATTTTTATTAATCTCGAGAATACATGTATATGGGTACAAGAGATAATCGGAATGAGTGCACCTCATCCTTGCTCTAGGCAAGTGGAGACCCTCTCACGAATAAGAAATGGCTACAACAGTAGATCGCGTCCTGAGTCGTCGGAGACAAAACTCTGCCGTATAAAACTGTTGCCGCAATGTACTTTGGAGACTAGGGTGCGGGAATCCCCACACTCTGGAATGAGCCAAAAATCGGAAGGCTAGCCGTCACTCAACCCTCCCTAGGACAAAACCCTGAGAAACCGTGAAGCAAGTGCTCCTACCTCCGAAAATCCACCAAATAAACCCTCCTCGTTGAAAACGCATCGGTCTCTCCTCGGAACAAATGCGAAGCCCAAGACATACGCCGGAAAAGGGGCCCAAAACTCTCTTGCAAAACCTCCGAGACTTTGAAACAAGCAGCCTCCCAATCGTCGAAAGCACGCTCGAAACCACCACAAAAATCACCTCACAACAACGCCGCACAACAAATGTCTGCGTCCTCCCCGCTTCGACAACCGCGTCCTCTCTCACGGACCGCACAAGCCACTCCAAGGGAACGGCTCCTCTACAAAACGTCCACCCAAAATCCACCCGCAAATCACTCCACAGTAAACCGAAGGAAATACCTTGCTCGAGCGGCACTCGAAGTCCCCCGAGGCCAAGGGGGCGAGATCTCCCGACCGGGAGACACTCGACCCGCACTAAACAGTCTTTACTGCGACCGAAGCTAAACAACCCACATGTCGAAGTAGACGCAAGTTCGTAGCTCTCAATATCAATAACATATCAATAATGCCAAATGGAGTGAAAACCCCACCTTTTATAGTGCTAGCTCCCTCAAAAACCCTAAACTCGCGTCCTCGACCAAGCAAGCAGTTACCTTAGGAGCCTTCGTGAGGCCTCCCCTCATCGTGCATGTGGACCCCAAGGCCTTCCCCCTTAAGTTACAACGTTCATCAACTAGGAAGCACTTTATTTTATTAAGTGAGTTGACCCCCCCCTATTTCTCACTTTATTTATTAATTTAACTAAAGGCGGCAAAAACTATATAAAAATGAAATATTCCAATTAGCATGGTGCTAATTAGGGAATATTACGGTCTCCCTTCGCGTAACGTTGCTTTTCCTCAAGAAGTAGCTGAAGTGATGGGATGCTTTGTAATATCCTCTCATCCTCCCAAGTAGCATCCTCATCCGAGCAAGTTCTTCCATCTCACCAATAACTCCTCGATCTTCTCGCTCTCATGTGAATCGCCTCTCCCTAGTGTCAATATAGCCTCCTGTGCGCAACACCGCATGCCCCTCATCATCGCGTGGGTGGTAGCTCCTCTCCGTGGCGCTCACCGTGGCCCAACGCCTTCTTTCCAGCATGATACATGAAAGATAAAGTTAGTGAATCTTGCGCCGCCTTGGGGCAGCTCCAACTCATCACGCAACCTCGCCCGATCCTCGCGTATCACCCCGTATCCCAGCAGCCCCATAAAAGCGGGGCTTAAGCTTCTGCCCCCTTGCTCGCGTGTGAGGAAGAGCTGTCGGTATGCATCGTAGTCGTAGGTAGACCAAGTCCCCCTACCCTCGAAGTGTCTCTCCACCGAAACCCTTATCGACGCGGGGCACAACTTCTGGCCGATTCCGTGCCGTGGCTATGTTGTCCTTGAGAGCTCGGAGGCATATCTCGGCTCTCTTGGATCCATAACTTGCTCTCGGAGCCCTCGCTAACACCAAACATCATGTCCACAAAAGATAAGGAATGATATCCATACAAAGCATAGAAGGGTGACATACACAATAGACATATGATGCGTCGTGTTGTAGCAAGTACTTTCGCCCAAATGCGGCCCACTTCGGCCATGCCCCTCTGCTGTCACCGCGCGTAGTTAGCGCAAGTAGCCCTCCAGACCCACTTGTTAACTATCTCTCGTTCGCCCGTCCGTCCGGGGATGCATAACTAGTGCTCGGTGTCAACTCGGTCCCCCACTAGCTCGGAAGAGCTCCTCGCGAATCCGCCCATGAAGCGTACGTCCTCGTCACTCGACGATGGTCTTGGGTAGACCATGTGATCCGAAAATCTCCTCCGAAGAACAATCTACGCCCTACTGCTGCGCCGCCGTGTGATGTGCGGATATGGCAAAAAAATGGGCATACTTCGTCGTACCCGTCAACGACTCACGAAGATACGCCCTTGCCTCGCTACACTGGGCAACCTTATGATAAAGTCCATCGATATGCTCTCCCATTTCCTTCGGAATGGGAAGAGGTCACAATAACCTTGCGAGGGATGGCTCATCTCTCCTTGTTTCGACCCGCGGCAAACATCGCACCCCCGACATGCTTTCGGAGTACGTCCTCGCTTGAGGCCCTCTCCATGAGAACCCTCTCCCGAATAGCTCGCAGTCTTGGTGAACCTCCCGATGGCCCGCCAATGGAGAGTCGTGTGAAGCCTCGGAGTATCTTCTTCTTGAGCTAAGATCCCTCGCCCGAAGAAGATCCTCGTACCTCGTAATAGATGATCTCATCGACCACAGCGTACCGTCATCTGCTACCGCCCATCCAGGACCCTCGCAGTCGCAAACTCCGTCCTCTGGAGTACTCAACCAGCGCCGAGCCCCTCCAATCGAGCGTCCAAGCTCATAAGTGATAACGTGGCCGGTCTACGAGAAAGGGCATCAGCTACCACGTTATTCTTGCCCTTGACATACTCGATGTCAAAGTCATAGGCTTGGATCTTAGTCGATCCACTGTCGCCTCTCCTGCAACCGTTTACCACGGCCTCCGAGTAGTACCTCGGTCATGTATGATCTCGTCCTCACCCCGAATACGCTACCCACTAGGTACCGCCGGTATTTGATAGCCAATGCATGCATGATGGCCAACATCTCCTTGTCGTATATGGGATACTAACCTCTCGTGTGGAAGGAGCTTTCGGCTCTCAAAAGCAATCGGGTGACCTCCACTGCATCAAAAGCTGCACCAATCCCCTCCCGATGCATCACACTCTAGTGACAAAGAGGCCTTCGCGTAAAATGCGGGCAACGCCACACGAGATCAACTCGCTCATCACCTCCTTGAGCTTGTCAAAAGCTAAACGTGCTTTGTGTCCAACCAACCCAGATGCGTCGTCTCGTCAAATGCATGTGAGGGTGCAGACAAGTCTGAGAGAAGCCCTTGACGAACTTCCCCGTAGTATGTGCAAATGCCAATAAATCCCGAAGCTACGCTCACATTCCGCGGCTCGGCCAATCCACTGATGGCCACTCGATCTTTCTCCTCGTGGACTCTCACCCCGTCCACTCCCTATAATGTGCCCCGTATACAGACATCTCATCGTCAACCCGAACTCACACTTGGAGAGCTTGGCATAGAACCGCCGCTCCTCCAAGATGTGCAACACTCTGTCTCCAATATGCCGTGGAGGTGCTCCTCCCAAGTCCCGTTGTATATAAGTATGTCATCAAAGAAAAACCTCCGCACTAAACTTCCTCGCGATGACTCCACGAAAATGTGGTTCATGCATGATCGGAAGGTAGCAAGTGCGTTGGATAGCCCGAATGGCATGACCGTAAACTCAAAGTGCCCATGAGTGACACACGAAAGCGGTCTTGGGAATGTCCCGTTCCCCCACGCGAATACGATGGTGCCGGGATCTCAAGTCAATCTTTGAGAAGAACCGTGCTCCTCTCAACTCATCCATCGGCCTCATCGATCCGGGGATGGGAGTACTGTTCTTCGTGGGTCTTCTTATTCGTAGCCACGTAGTCAATGCACATGCACAATGTGCCGTCCTTCTTCTTCACCAAAGACTACGAGGAGAGCGAAAGGACTGCGTGCTTTCGGGCCGAATGTGACCAAGGGCCGGCCAACTCCCGGATAGCCCGCTCTATCTCGTCCCGAGTAGGCCTTGGGATGCCTATACCCCGTGTGGTAATCACGCGACCCGTATCCCCCGCTCAAGCTCGATCGTATGCTCAAACCCCCGATCCGGTGGCATCTTTGCACTTTTGGTGGAATATCCCCGAAAACACCGCATGCGCCGTAGAATATACTGTAGCTCAGGGATGCAGTCGCCCGCCTCGTATCCCACTGTCTTTGAAGCCACGCAACTCTACCGCCCACTCTATGTCTCCCTTGCGGAAGGTCGCCTCCATCCCCGTGTGCCGAGCACCGTCTCGAGGTGGGTATGTGTGCCGTCCCCCGTATCTTCTCATGCCTCCCGTCTTGGGATCATCCCACTCCATCTCTAGAGGCCTTTCCAACCGTCGTGACTTTCCCTCAGAGTAATAAGCCACTGACACCCAATATCGAAAGTTGGTGTCCAAAGGAATGTCCACCACAAAGAAGTGATCTCGTCAATGTATAAGTGCCCATCGTCACCTGATAACTCGGAACATATCGAGCACATGCCATGGTCCGATCTCTCTTGGGACCAAGACGGAAAACCCATCAAAGCCCTCCGTCCGTATGGCTCTCCGCTCAACCATCGCGGGCATCAATAAAGTTGTGGGTGGCCCCACTATCAACTAAGACCGAAACACCCGCCAGTCCCGCCGCATCGTCCCTCGTACGCGCAAAGGTCGCGTCCCCTGTGGGAACCCCCGCAATGCGGCTAGAGCTCCCCCGCGGGTGCAAACGATGCCCCCACCGCTTTCGCGGGTGGTGGAGGTGGTAAAGTACTACTGCGACCGCATAACAATCTCCCTCGCCTCCACGTCATCCCCCCTCATCCTCTTCCCCATTGCTCTCGGAGAAGACCTCAATGAAGTGTGCTTTCCCCGCAAAGACACCTATGTCCCTGCGTGCCCATGGCTCACGGCAAGTGAAGAGCACAATCGCTTCCTCCTCGGCCCTCTCCTAGCCTCGGCCATCAAATCGCACTCGGCTCCCGAGATTCGCCTTGGGAGGGCGGAACCCTCGTGTCCTTCCCCTTAGGGCCGGAAGGGCCTCGTCTCTCGGGGATAAGGTGTCCAAGTCCTCGGGGTAAGACATCACGTAAGTCCCAAGTCCCGCCGATGGCATCCGCGAAGGGTAGCCGGTCCGGGTCGACCGGACTAGGGCGAGAAGTGGCTCCCCGACAATCCCTCCACAAACGCGGGTAAACCATTCGAGCCGCGTACAACCGTGTACCATCACCGAAAATCCTCGAAGAAGTCCGAAATGTATGTCCGCGCTCCCCGGACTATTTGAGCTTTGTCAGCTCAACTTGCAAAGTGCTCTGCTCCGATCCCTCTTGTCAAAAGCACTCTATCACCCTCACGAGTATACCTTTCGGCGATATGTCGATCACTCTGCGAGCATGTCCGAGTGTCGTCATCCCATGGAACCACCGACCACGGGCCTCACCGTCCGTATGTAATGTTGCCACCTTAATGGCACTCCCTCGGCGCTAACATCGGGTTAAGCCGGGAAATAGATGTCCGGCTTCCACTCAAGACTTTGCCGAACTCGTTTGATGAGCCATCAAACGTGGGCAAATGAAATCTACTAGGGCCGCGCGGTGGTCATCACGTGTGGTGCTCGGTGCCCTCGGTGATGATCACGGGGTCTAATGTCATGCGTCGGGACTCCGGGATATAGTCTCTCGAAGGTGATAGAATCCATGAATGCCTGCGTCTCCGTAAGCCTCGGTACTTTGTAAAAAAGGTCACCCATCGACCCCGATCTATCTCTCACCGTACCGCTCTGTCCACCGCGTCCTCTCGCCGGGGAAGGTAGGCATGGTGGATCGCGTGGGTGCTCTGGAATATCCCCTTCCGTGCACCCCTCTCACGTCCTCGCCCTACGACGTCCTCTCCGGCAAGAATGTGGGCATAGTGGATCGCGTGGGTGCATGAGATGCCACAATGGGGATAGCATCATGCAACCGGCATCGTGCAGAGACATACCCGATCCCTCACCGATCCGTAAAACCCCTCGGGGAGGTTCTCTCTCGTCCGATCTCTATGGCCGTGAGTCTCTCGTGTCATCTCCCGCATGTGTCTGGAGGAGCGTATCCCATCTCCTCGAACCCTCATCGTACGCCACTCCGGGTTCCGCCGCTCTCTGTGTCCCATGCCCAGTCGCTCCTCGGCTCTGAATCTGTCTCGCGAGTGGCTCCCCGATCGAACCCTCTCTCCGAAGGGAAACTCCCACCTACTCTCGGATGTCTCGTGCTCCTCCGATCAAAGTAGGGATTATCCCGGGCGTCATAGAGCTGCTTTAGCACCACAAAGCCGAGCGTAACTATGCTCTAATACCACCGATAATATCCCCCAACGGAAATAAACGATAATACAGCAAAACAACATGCTGAGGGCCTATATAGAACAAAATGCCGAACTAGAATATGGAACAAATACACATAAATACCGTAACGCTAAGCCATTTTATTAATTCGAGAATACATGTATATGGGTACAAGAGATAATCGTGAATGAGTGCACCTATCCTTGCTCTGGGCAGAGTGGAGACCCTCTCGCGAATAAGAAATGGCTACAACGCAGACTCGCGTCCCTGAGCCGCTCGGAGAAAAAGCTCGCCGTAGAAAAGCTCGCCGGCCGCAATGTCATCAGAACTAGGGGTTGATCCCCACATTGGAATGATGCTAGAAAATCGGAAGGCTAGTCGTACTCAACCCTCTCACGGACAAAACCCGGAAACCGTGAAGCGAAGTGCTCCACCTCCAGAAAATCCACCAAATAAACCCTCCTCAAAGTGAAAACACTGCCCCCGCTCTCCCAGAAATGCAGTGAAGCCCAAGAAATACGCTAGAAAAGGGCCCAAAATCTCTCCCGCAAAACCTCACGCTGAAACAACAACCTCCCAATGTCGAAAGACGCCGAAAACCACCACCAAATCACCTCACAACAACGACTGCACAACAATGATCGCGTCTCTCCCCGCCGAGAACCGCGTCCTTCTCTCCCCGGGATCGGCGTGCGCTCACCCAAGGGGGCCGCTCCTCTACAAACGTCCACCCAAAATCTAATCGCAAATCACCTACGAAAGCGAAGGAAATACCTTGCTCGAAGCGGTGCACTCGAAGTCCCCCGAGCCAAGGGCGAGATCTCCCGAGCGGGAGACACTCGCCCGCACTAAATGATGTCGCGACCGACTAAACAACCTAGGCAGGCTTGAAGCAGACGAGAAGTCTAGCTCTCAATATCAATAACATATCAATAATGCCAAATGGAGTGAAAACCCCACCTTTTATAGTGCTAGCTCCCTCAAAAACCCTATCGCGTCCCTTGACACAACGCGTAGCTACCTTAGAGCCTCTTCGTGAGGCCTCCCCTCATGTGCATGTGGACCCCCAAGGCCTTCTAAGTTACAACGTTCATCAACTAGGAAGCACTTTATTTTATTAAGTGAGTTGACCCCCCCCTATTTCTCACTTTACTTATTAATTTAACTAAAAGGCGGCAAAACTATATAAAAATGAAATATTCCAATTAGCAAGTGCTAATTAGAATATGCAGATGCCTTACCACTGACTCGACACCTTATCCTCGCGAGATAGACTTTCCACGGCCCCAAGGGGAAGGATGCGAGGGATTCCGCCTCCCAAGGGGAATCCCGCACGGGTGCGGAGTTGATGATGAGGCCGGGGAGGGGAGATGAAGAAGAAGCGGTTGTGCTTCACCCGCCAGGGGCCATGGGCACCAGGGACATAGATGTGCTCGTTGGGAAAGCACATTTCATTGAGGTCTTCTCATATGTGGCAAGCGGCAATGAGGATGAGAGAGCAGATGATATGGAGCGTGGGAGATTCTCGTTTCCGTGCATTGTATGGTTATGATGCTTTGACATTTGCTGACGTTATGTTTGGAGACAGCAAGGCCCCACGGGCCAAAGAGTGGATTCAAGAGAGCCAAGACATCTTGAGGGCTCTCAAGGATAATTTGAGGATGGCGAGGAAAACCGACGCAGAAGATTTATGCAAATAGGGGACACATGGAGAGGCAATTCGAAGTTGGGGACTTGGTGTACCTTCGACTTCAACCTTACAAGCAAATTCACACTCGAAGACAAAAGGGGGCCGTAGAGAGCTCAAGCCCCACTTTTATGGACCATACCCTAGGAGTCACTCGTGAAGGTGGGGGAGGTGGCCTACGTGTTGGAGCCACCCTCGAGGGAGCCCCTTGAGCAAGTTTGGGTGCCATCACTGCGATCACCTATTGTACTTCATTATATTTCTCAATTTAATAAAGTGGCTTAGCATTTTCCTCCTCTACCCAGGATGTGTGTTTGCCGTACATTCTTTCTATATATCATTATATGTCTCGCTCGCACTCTTATTTTTATATATATTTGAGCATCCTAGTTCTATACCACTTGGTGTGTTTTATTTTATACTCTTAGATAGAGTCCGAAAGGGCTGTAGCTCTGCAGTTTCGTCCTCCTCTTTCGCAGAGCGGCATATCTAGTACATGCCCTCCTAGTCCATCTCTTGTTGGAGTTGGCCATGTTTTTAGAGATATCCCCTAAAACAGGGATATTACGCGTGGTACTCAGAGCATAGTTCTTTCTTAGCCTCGTGGAGCTAGTTGTCTATGACATCGGGAAAGAGGCCATATATTTGTTACTGAGAGGCAAGAAGTATAGAGTATCGATGGAGCGTAGGTTGGAGAACACCCACGGAGAGGGGAGATTGTGTTCGGGTGGTGGACACAAGAGTAGGAGGAGCTCGTGATGATGCGGAAACAGAGGAGCTCCGTGTTAGATTCGCAGCGGAGAGAACAGATGGAAGATGATGCTAAGGCCAAATAGTTTGGGGAGGCACTCCCTCGCATCGGTGCAGGGATTTAGCGCTTGACGTATTGAGGTGATGTGGTCGTGAGATTCACCCTTTGTAGAGGCTAGACGCGTCGTGAGACCCCACGGGTATTCCCGAGGTAGGTGAGGGATCGTGTACATCACACCATTTGCCGAGCATGGTGCTGCTCGCATACGTGATACTATTCGGCCGATGGCTTCACATGCACCCACACGTTCTACCATGCCCACTCTCTTCTTGGGAGTAGACACAGGGGCAGGGGGCGAGCGGGAGGCGTAGCCCGGACACATGGGCGAGTATTTTGCGTAGTATCGGGCATATGGGCAGGGGAGTTCGGGGGATGCTCTCTCATTCCGAGATTTTGTTCGGGCCTCCGGGTGGGCCAGGGAACGTAGACCCCGCGACCATCATAGAGGGCACCAGCATTATCATGATGGAGATAGCCACCGCACATCTAGCGTATCTCCATTTGCTTACGTTTGATGGGTCATCAAACAGCCCCGACAAAGTCTTAGGTGGAGAAGCTAGACATCTGCTCGTACTAACCGTATGTCGAAGGCGGGAGGCCATCAAGGTTGCGACATTACATTTGGATGGTGAGGCCCGGAGACCGGGTGGTTCCATGGGATGGTCACACTTGGACACTCTACGGTGACGACGTATGCGTCGACTTTGACTCGAAGATTGATGGAGCAATTCTGACCGGAGGGATCCGAGAACAACACTTTGTTGAGTTGACAAGGCTCACAGCGGACTAGGAGCCCCGAGACATACATTGCGAGATTTCTTGAGGATTTTCGAAGCATGAGTATCGCATCTATCCGCAAAGTACGGATGATCTATATGTTTGTGGAGGGGTTAGCAGAGCCACTTTAGGGGTTTAGTGAGATCTACTAGACCCAGCCTACACTCTAGGATGCTACTCGCCAGGATGCGGGATTTGACGGATGCATTGCCCAGACTCGTACACCTGTACCCTCGGAGACAGAGGTTTCCAGCCAAAGGGAAAGATGTGAGGGTTCCACCTCCAAAGGGGAATCCGGTGACCAGGCGCAGCGTATAGATGATGATGCCAAGAGGAAGTTGAGGAAGAAAGCGGTTGTGCTTCACTTGCCAGGAGCCATGGGCACCGGGACATAGATGTGCTGCAGGGAAAGCACATTTCATCGAGGTCTTCTCCGAGAGCAGCGGGGAAGAGGATGAGGGGGATGACGTGGAGGCAGGATATTGTTATGAAGCGCAGGGTACCTTACCACCTCCACCACCCGCAGCAGGTGGGGCATCATTTGCACCTACTGGGGGAGCTCTAGCCGCATTGCGGGGAGTTCCCAAGTACTTGATGCTGCGTGTACGGGGGACAGTACGGGGACAGCGGGTCTCAGTCTTGGTTGATAGTGGGGCCACCCACAACTTTATTGATGCTCAGATGGTTGAGCGGAGAGGCATACAGACGGAGGGTTTTGATGGATTTTCCGTCTTGGTCCCAGGGGATCAGACTATGGCATGTGCTCGGTATGTCCCAGAGTTATCGGTGACGATGGGCACTTATACATTGACAGATCATTTCTTTGTGGTAGATATTCTGGACACCAACCTGATATTGGGTGTTCAGTGGCTCATTACTCTGGGGAAGGTCACGACAGATTGGAAGGCCCTAGAGATGGAGTGGGATGATCCCAAGACAGGGAGGCATGAGAAGATACGGGGACAGCACACATACCCGCCTCAGACAGTGTCGGCACATAGGATGGAGGCGACCTTCCGCAAGGGAGACATAGAGTGGGTCGTAGAGTTGCGAGCTTCAGAGGCAGTGGATACAGGTCAGACAGTGCATCCTGAGCTACAGTCTATTCCCGACAGGTATGCCGCAGTATTTGGGGATATTCCACCAGGGCAGCCACCGACCGGATCGGGGGTTTGAGCATACTATCGAGCTTGAGCAGGGGATACAGGAAGTGATCACCACACCGTATAGGCATCCCAAGGCCTATCGGGACGAGATAGAGCGTGCTATTCAGGAGTTGCTGGCCCTTGATCACATTCGGCCGAGCACGAGTCCTTTTGCTTCTTCTGTAGTGCTGGTGAAGAAGAAGGATGGCACATTGCGAATGTGCATTGACTACAGGGCTCTGAATAAGAAGACCCTGAAGAACAGGTACCCCATTCCCAGGATCGATGAGCTGATGGATGAGTTGAGAGGAGCACGGTTCTTCTCAAAGATTGACTTGAGATCCGGGTACCATCAGATACGCGTGAGGGAATAGGACATTCCCAAGATCGCTTTCATGTGTCATTATGGGCACTTCGAGTTTCTGGTCATGCCTTTTGGACTGACCAATGCACCCGCTACCTTTCAGTCGTGCATGAACCACATTTTCAGGGGTCATCTGAGGAAGTTTGTGTTGGTCTTCTTCGATGACATACTTATATATAGCAGGACTTGGGAGGAGCATCTCCAACACATTGAGACAGTTTTGCGCATCTTGGAGGAGCAGCAGTTCTATGCCAAGCTCTCCAAGTGTGAGTTCGGCTTGACGGAGATGCTGTACTTGGGGCACATTATAGGAGTGGACGCGGTGAGAGTCCACGAGGAGAAGATCAGGGCCATCAGAGATTGGCCAGAGCCGAGGAATGTGACTGAGCTTCGGGGATTTATTGGCATTTGCACATACTACAGGAAGTTCGTCAAGGGCTTCTCACAGCTTGCTGCACCCCTCATAGATTTGACGAGAAAGGGGGCATTCAGTTGGTCGGACACAGCACAGCGAGCTTTTGACAAGCTCAAGGAGGTGATGGTGCCGTCTTCCAGCCGTACCCGATTTCACCACCGGCCATTTGTCTTGGAGTGCGATGCGTCTGGAGAGGGGATTGGCGCAGTATTGATGCAGGGTGGTCATCCTATAGCTTTTGAGGGCCGGAAGCTCCTTCCGCATGAGAGGTTGTATTCCATATACGACAAGGAGATGTTGGCCATTATGCATGCATTGGCCAAATACCGGCAGTATTTAGTGGGCAGTAGATTCAGGGTGAGATCCGATCATAACAGCCTCAGGTTCTTTCTGGAGCAGAAGCAGTTGCAGGAGAGGCAGCAAAAGTGGATCAGTAAGATCCAAGCCTATGACTTTGACATAGAGTACGTCAAAGGCAAGAATAACGTGGTAGCAGATGCCCTTTCACGTAGACCAGCCACGTTATCTCTTATGAGCTTGGATACAGATTGGAGGGCTTGACTTTTAGTGGAGTACTCCAAGGACAGATTTGCATGTGAGGTGCTGGATGGATAGGTGGCGGATGATAGGTACAGGGTGGTTGATGAGATCATCTACTACAGGGACGAGGATCTTGCGGGCGGGGATCTGAAGGCTCAGAGAAATTCTCTGGGCCTTACACGTTCTCCATTCCGCGGGGCCATCAGGGGTTTACTAAAACCTATAGGGCCATTAGAGAGAGGTTCTCATGGAAGGGCCTCAAGGAGGACGTGCTCCAGCACATTAGGGAGTGTGATGTTTGCCAAAGGAACAAGGGGGAGATGAGCCATCCCGCAGGATTATTGCAACCTCTTCCCATTCCGGAGGGGAAATGGGAGAGTATCTCGATGGACTTCAACACAGAGTTGCCCATGGTGCAGGGCAAGCATTGTATCTTTGTCGTCGTTGACCGACTGACAAAGTATGCGCACTTTTTCGCCATATCCGCACCACTTTGGAACGGGTGGGTTGTTCTTGAGGAGATTTTCGGTTACATGGTCTGCAGACCATTGTCGAGCGGCGAGGGCCGGCGCCTGCACTGGGCGGATTTTGGCAGGAGCTTTTCCGGCTAGTGGGGACGGAGTTGACACCGAGTACCAGTTATCACCCACAGACGGATGGACAGACGGAGATAGTTAACAAGTGGCTGGAGGGCTACTTGCGTAACTATGTCAGTGGGCAGCATAGGGCATGGCTGAAGTGGCTGCATCTGGGCGAGTACTGCTACAACACGACGCATCACATGTCCATTGGTATGTCACCTTTCTATGCTTTATATGGATATCATCACTTATCTTTTGTGGACATGATGTTTGGTGCTAGCAGGGCTCCGAGAGCCAAGATATGGATCCAAGAGAACCAAGATATCCTCCGAGCTCTCAAGGATAACATAGCCACAACACGAGAATCGAGCGAAGGCACAGCCTGCGTCGGTGGAGTGGAGGGCTGCTGAAGTGAAGGACTTGGAAGTCTCTCGCTACGACATGCAGGCGGTCCTCGCTCGAGCGAGAGGGAGGAGAAGCTTAAGCCCCGCTTTTATGGGCCATACAGGGTGATACACAGGATTGGGCAGGTTGCATATGAGTTGGAGCTGCCCCAAGGCAGCAAGATTCATAACATCTTTCATGTATCATGCCTGAAAAAGACATTGGGCCAGCAGGTGACAGTGACAGAGGAGCTACCACCCACGGATGATGAGGGCATCTGGTGTTGCAGCCGGAGGCTATTATTGATCCTAGGGAGAGGCAGCTGCGGAGCAGGACGATCCGGGAGTTCTGGGTGAGGTGGAAGAACTTGTCGGATGAGGATGCCACTTGGGAGGATGAGAAGATATTGCAGCATCCATCACTTCAGTTGCTTGACGACAAGCAACGTTCTGCCGGGGGAGACTGTAATATTCCTAATTAGCACCGCTAATTGGAATATTTCATTTTCGTATAGTTTTTCCGCCTATAGTTAAATTAATAAATAAAAGTGAGAAAGAGGGGGTCAACTCACTTTTAATAAAATAAAGTGCTTCCTAGTAGGTGAACGTTGTAACTTAAAGGGGAAAGCCTTGGGGGTCCACACGTTACATGAGAGAGGCCTCACGTAGGCTCCAAAGGCAACTGCGCAGGCATAGGAGGAGCTCAAGGACGCAGTTAGGGTTTTGAGGGAGCCAACACTATAAAAGGTGGGGGTTTCACTCCATTTAGCATTATTGATATGTTGATGATATTGTGAGCTAGACTTCTGTCTACTTGAGCACGCCGGTTGTTTAGTCGGTCTGCAGCATTGTTTACTGCGAACTGAGTGTCTCCAGTCGGAGATCTCGCCCTTGGCCCCGGGGGACTTCGAGTGCCTGCTCGGGCAAGGTATTCCTTCAGTTTCAGCAGTTGATTTGCAGGAGATTTTGGTGGACGTTTTGCAGAGGAGCTGGGTCTCATAGAGTGACTGCGTAGTCCAGGAGGGAGGACGCAGTTGGTGTTGGTGCAGCGCTGTTGTGGGGGATTTTCGTGGAGTCCTCAGCGTATTTCAGCTTGGAGTGATTGTTGACCCAGTTGGAGAGTTTTGCAGAGGGATTGGTGGCCCTTTTCCAGTATTCTTCTTGAGCCTCTGCGCTGTACTTGGGAGAGACAACGTTTCCTTTGAGGAGGGCTTCAGTGGTGATTTTTCGGAGGTGGTGCATTTGCTTCATGGTTTCTGGGTTTTGTCCGGAGCAGTGAGTACAGGCAGCCTGCCGATTTTTAGCTCATTCCGGTGAGGGTATCAGCCCCTAGTTCCAGTACATTGCAGCAGCAGCTTTCTACGGCAGATTTCTCTAGCAGCTAGGACGCAGTCTCCATTGTAGCCATTTCCTATT
The DNA here is from genome assembly GCA_034641835.2 of Pinus albicaulis. Classification (NCBI taxonomy): domain Eukaryota; kingdom Viridiplantae; phylum Streptophyta; class Pinopsida; order Pinales; family Pinaceae; genus Pinus; species Pinus albicaulis. The sequence continues at coordinate 141,965,178 of CM076574.1, read as the reverse complement.
CTGAGAGGGTTCTTCACTTGCCTTGTGCAAGGATAGGTGCACTTATTCTGATTATCTCTTGTACCCATATATGTATTCTCAGATTAATAAAAATGGCTTAGCGTTCTGGTATTTTATGTGTACTTGCTCTATATTCTAGTTCCGGCATTTTTCCTATATAGTTGCATGTTTGTATTTCTGTGTATTACTGTCTATTTCCCGTTGGGGATATTACATCTTTTCTATTTGTTTGATAAACTTTGAACGGTTGAAAACTTGAAAATTCATATATTTAATGACAATTTAAGTTTGAAGTTTGAATTTGAAAGGTGAAACTTTGAAGTTGGCATTTATAAGTTTACGTGTACAAGTCATTATGAATAATGAATATGATGCTTCATAGAAAGTTATATGGTGATCAATGAATCAATGATGATAAATATTCTGTAATATCAATGATATTAAATGTTATATATTGAATTTTAGAAATCAATGAATCATTAAATGATAAAAATAATCATATATCAATAGTGATAATCATTATATGTCAATGATGATAAATATATATTGAATTTTGAAATCAATGAATCAATGATGATAAATGTTAGATATTGAAATTTGAAATCAATGATGATAAATGTATATTGAAGTTTGAAATCAATGAATCAATGATGATAAATGTTAGATATTGAAATTTGAAATCAATGATGATAAATGTTATATATCAATGATGATAAATGTTATATATTGAATTTTGAAAGCTTGAAACCTTCAGATTGATGATTCGCGAGACTCAAGAGTCAATATGTTGTATGCTTCCAACTTGTGGGCGTGGTTGATGAATATTATAACTTCTAAATGATTGATGTTATATGATTCAATCTATGTTTTTATGTTTTTTATGTCTAATTCATCATTCTACATGTTTTTGTTGACATATATGCATCAAAATATTAAAAAAATAAAAAATAATATATATATATATATATAAACGCTCTCAGAAATGCTCCGGACTGGAAGCTTCTAAAAATGGCGCTCCCGCTCCGCGTTTTCGCTCCCACTCCCAAGTAACCTTGCTTTTGAGGTCTCGCTATATCCTACGAGATACCCATTTTTTGCAATATAAAGTTTACTTCTCTTCTCGTCTGGTACGTGGCAATATGCCAGACTTCTGAATATTCGGAGATGTCCTACTTCTGGTTTCTTTCTTGTGAAAACTCCTTCAGGTGTTTTCTTCCCCAATGCTCTGTGAGGAGTTCTATTCTTGATATACACAGCTATGTTACATGCCTCTGCCCATAAGAATCTAGGTAGGTCTAGGTCATATAACATGACTTTTGTGCCCCAACAATAGTTTTGTTATTCTGCTTTGCTACACCATTCTGCTGTGGATTGTATGGAGTTGTCCACTCTCTCTTGATGCCCTCCTTTGCACAAAATCTGTGAAGTCTTTGTCTGTATATTTTCCACTGTTATCTGAGCACAACGCCTTTATTTCTTTCCTTGTCATGTTCTCCACAAGAGATTTAAACTCTCTGAACCGATCAAAGACCTCATCCTGGGTGTTTAGGAAGTAAATCTCTAGGTTTTCCTAGAGTAATCATCAATGAAGGTGACAAAGTATTCGCCACTGCTGAGAGCTCTAGTGGAAATTGGGCCACAAATGTCTGAGTGTATCAATCCTCATATGCCTTCTGCTTGGTTATCACTTCTGGGAAAAGTTGGCTTAGCGTACTTCCCTAGTACGCATCCTCTGCATACGTCATCATGCTCCGTACTGAGGACTGGTACTCCAGTAACAGTCTCTTTGAGCATCCTCAGTGCTCCATGGTCCAGATGCCCCATTCTCCTATCCCATAGTTCATTCAAGTTTATCTCGCCATCAGGATTGTTGCTTATTAGTGCCATTGGAGACTCTAGCTGCAATCTGTATAGTTTATTGCTTCGAGTTCCAATTTGCCTCTTCTTCTTCCAGCTCGGATGCTTGACATATGCCTTCTTTCCAATGAAGTATACATCGTATCCTTTGTCCTATAACTGGGACACTGAAATAAAATTCATCCCTAGCCCTGGCACATGCAACACATTAGTGGCTCTGATGCTGGTTCCTTCTTCCATCTGAAACACTATGGTGCCTCTCCCTGATGGAGTGCATTTTTTTCTATTCCCCGTAGTGATCTGGAAGTCCATCTGCTCTTCTTGATAGCTCGAGAAATATTCTCGTACTCCAGTCATGTGAGTTGAAGCCCCACTATCAATGTACCAAACATCTGCAGATGTTGTACTTGACAAACATGCAAAATCTTCTTCTAATCTAGAAGACAATTCAGAAACATTAAATTTTCCATACTTATCTGTGTTATTTTTCCTTCGATTTCGGGCCTTTTTGCAATCTAGAAAAAACTGCGTCCCCCTGAAAACTGCTCCACGCTAAATCTATTCCGCAACTCCCTCTGTCACTCGCAAATTTTGATTCGAAAATCTTTCTCTCTGTTGACTCACTCAAAGAGAGATTTTCCACGAAAATTTGTCCTCTCGGATTGGACTGTGCAATTCGTTAGGGAATCTGATTTACTGCCTACGCATTCTCCTCCCTCTCTTGTTTAGTACTGGCTCTTTTGGATCTGTTTTCTTTGCTCTGATACCATGTGAAAATTTTGCTATTCTGAATCCTACTACAATAGTTGATTAAATTTCTTCTATTTGTCTAACGGAACAAATTATTTAACATATGCTACGATAAATATCAAAATAAAATACACTGCAGTCTTCACAATAAACAAATGCAAGGGAAAGTACTGGCACAAGTATGCACACATTAACACTGTTCTTTTGGACAATTGTCCTCGGAAAAACCCAATGTGGGAAAATCAGTGCAACATGTGAGGGTTTGTATATTATGCAACAATTTTCTAAGTACAAATTTATGATTGTCAAATCTAACAAATCATATAGAGAAATCTGACAAACAAAGTCTCGTGAGACAAATTTCACTCTGCCATGGGAATCTGGCGCTGACCTACACCTGAAACGAGTTGCTTTGTGCTGCCTCTGTGTCACCCACGCAGTCTCTTTGTCACAACTGAAGCTGATATCTGTCTTTGCGCTGGATCTCTATGCTAGTTGGAAAATGGAATCTTCTGCCCTCTGAAACACCGTCTGGGAACTAGCACTGACCCTCTGTTGTCTCCTCAACAGAAAATGGAACTCCCTCTGTAGCTCTGCACAGTCCCAGTGTAGCCTTTGCGCAACTGTATGTGGCTTCTGCTCCCTCCTCTCTATGCACTCTCCAGATCCGGAATTCTTCCTTCTGGAAATTATCCTTGCCCCTCTCTGTGAGAATCCTCTCAATCGATCTTCTCCCTGAGCACTGCTCACTAAATAATTTCGATCTTTGGACTCTTTCTCCGTGTCAATGTATTTTCCAAATGACCCTTCAAGTCCTTCTTATAATCTTCTCGTTTAAACCTCAACGGCCGAGATTAAATCTCTAATCAACAGCTAAAATTAAATTTTGACTTGATCTTCGCTTTTTCTAGAACATTCACACTATGTTTTATTAATACCCATTAATTATTTTATTTTCCTAAGTTTAGACTTGGGGTCCCTTTAAAAATAATTAATTATTTTAATAAAACTCATTTTGAGTGAAATTTTCACAAACAGTTTATGGGTTCTCTGGAATACATGTGTCTAAGTCTCCCTGCCAAATTTGAGACTTAGAGCACATCTGATGCTACCCAAATCAACAATCTCAAACTTCAGAACACACAAATGAGGTGTGGGACTAGTCTTATCTAATTTTCTTTATAACATGTAGTTTGAAACCCTCCCCTAAAAATAATGATTTGACTTGTCATCCATGAACTGGAGACTAAGTCAGTATGATAATTAGCTTTACATTGCTCGGGACCCTCACAAAAGTGATAAAATCCTACAAATGGAGTGGCAACATCAAAAAAAGCTCCAATAAAACCTCAAATAATATTTATTAACCTTCACAAGATGTCCCAAATGAAGGTCCATGCCCATAATACAAGTCGAGGCACATTTGTGAAGCATGGGAATGACTTTCCAAGTTCAAAAATGGGTCACAAAACCCCCCAAAAGCAAAGTGACGTCAAACATAGAAGGAGGATGACTTGGCTTGAGTGTGCTGCATTCCCTCAAAAGATGGCTTGAATTGACTTGGAGCAAAATTAGGAGGCTCAATGACTTTCTTTTCTTGTTCAACATTTGCTTGGGATGGACTTTATTTCCTTCACTTGTTCCAAACTTTGTTTGGTTTTTTTATTTAAGGCTTGGCTTTGCTTGATTTTATCTTTTAGCTTGGTAACTCGGATCATTTAATTATTCCTAACAGCAAAATTGACCTTTCCAGTGATCTAGTAGAGCACACGTGTAGGTTCTCCTCTTAATTAAATAAGACAATTGCTAGATCTCCAATGCCTTGCACAATTTGAGGAATTGGGCACATGGGTTTTTTTCTAGAGAATTTTTTTATGTGACTTTTGACATAAGATTTGCCTCATTCTGCTAAGTCTGGACCTCAGTTTTAGCAAATTAACCCACCCTTACCACAAAAGAGAGGATGGCCAACTTTGACAAGGATTATCTCCTTGATTCCTTCACATTTTGAAAACTTTTCCAAATGGCATGTCTACACATTATGCTGAGAAATCTAAGCCTTTGTTGACCTTTGACCACTGGGATTTTGTGAATTGGGATCCATGAAGTACCTTGGAAAATGTGAAATGTTGTGAATTGTGAGACTATCATGTTGAGAACTGAAAATTGCAATGATATACCAAGGCCAAAGAATGCATACAGACTATGACACATGGCCATGTGGATACCACGTAGTTGTGTTCAAGACATGAGCTAAATTTGCCCTACAAAGTGCAATCACCCCTGGCTCCTCCAAACCGTGCCCAGGTAGTTCCATCATATGCCCTCCAATTCTATGCAATAGGAAAGGACTTAAGAGTGGAGTCTAAGTGTATAAGGCATAGCCGGCTGACCACAATAGACCTAGGATACCACAATACATAACATCACATGACCCATAGGGCTTTGACTTTCATTCTTTGGGCTTGCAATGGTGCTGCAAAATGAAAAAATGTATATAGGTAATTCTTGTTGAAATGAGGGGCAACATTTGGCAAGTCTCCTTTGGCATGTGATGTTCAATATTTATGCATCAAAATATATTAAATTATATACTATATAAAAGATGCTCCTATAAGCTTTTGAAAATTGGCACATGCCACTTCCGATCCCAACAGCCTTGATTCCTAAGTTTGAATTGATCTAGTTGTTCCAAAATTTTGTTTTTGTGATATTCAGAAATATTAATACATTAGATCTATATCATTTTTTTGTTTCTTGGAGTTTTGGAAATGTTATTTTCCAAAGGTGCTTTTTTTTAAATTCATACAATTTTCTTCTTTCTAGGTGACAATAATAAACGGAAAATAGATTTCTTGCATGTATGTTTGTATGTGTCTAGATACTAAGAAAATCAGAAATTTTCTTTAACCCTCAGGTAGTTAGTTTTCAAGATCCCCAATTTCAAATCTACTGTTTTTTTTAATGTGCTAAAATGATTTTAAATGAGGAATAGTTTTCAGTTCTTGGTGATATAAATGGTTATTTTCTTGAATGTTGTTCAATCAGAACTTTTCTTGAATAATAAATTCAATTTTAGGGCTAGATTTAGCTTAATGAGTTCCTTATAAATTTATAATGTATCAATCAGGAGTGATTATGAAGAACTTCTAAGAAATATTACCAAGTATCTTTGTCAACATTTCACTGAGAGAACAGACACCTACATGGCATCTTCTATCCAGGTTCTTATGATTTCTTACCTATCAACTCTTTATTTGTTAACTCTAGTGATAATATTTATTAAGTATCATTCTTTTTTTGCGAGTTTCGACGATTAATTTGAAGTCTTGACCATATTACAGGCATTTGAGGCTACCTGGGCAGTAATTCAAGCAAATGCAGCTTATTTTGCTGGGTGCATGTTGTCTCAATTAAGTGATCGTCGCTTACTAGCTCCATATCTTAGACAGGTTTGTATTATTCATAATGAAATGTTGGTGAAATTTTCTCCTGGTTACAACCATTTGCTTTCGTTTTTGAATAATCATTTAAGTTGCCCATTTCTGAATTTTCTTTAATAAATGAGAATATGTTAATACTTAGATATGTCAATCTTATGTTATAAATTCTTCCAGGTTAATCATGTAAAATGTTTTCATGCTTTGTGGAAATTAGTTATATTCTAAAATTAACTTCATTTAGTAAGCTTAATTGTTCCTTGACTTATTTTCCCATTTAGGATGGAATAGTTAATGAGGCCAGCATACTTTAAATATCCTTGATTATTGAGAAAGCATTGTTGTTTCCTAAAATTTACACCTAAATGTGGGAAAAGTTTCCAACCCCACAAGGGATAACCTTGTGGCGCAACGCTCATAACAGGGGCTGTCACCTATTCTCTACTCACTCTGTTTAAGCTCTCTCCTAGACAAGCTAAAGGGGGTAGTCCCTAAAAGGATGAAACCTAAGAAAGACTTGTTGAAACAAGAAGTTCTAGGAGATCTAACGCAAGGCAATTACCTCTCGAGACAGCTTGATTTTAGGATAATTTAGCAAGTACATTAATTGTTGAGCAATGTGAATGATAGATTCGATTAATGCGACATTAAGTGAGATAGAGAATAGGGAGACCAGTGCCCTTAATAACAATGCTCAAAATATGAATTAAAGAGTACTTGCAAAGGAATGATATTAGGCTACAAGATTGCCAATGCTGCAAGGAAATGTTAGTATAGGAATTCTGTTAATTTTTCATAGGGCTACATTGATCTTTGCTTTGATGGTTGCATTTCTTCATTAACACATTAAGTTCACCCCATATCATTATATCATTATTCAGATTTACACTATTAACCATCAACATATGCAACTATGTAGAAAGAACAATAACATCATCATCATCATCTATGCAGCAAAACATAAAGAAACAAATGGAAGAAAAGCATGCACACATAGAGACACCAGGATTGGTCCAAGACTAGGGCAAAACCCACTATGGGGAAAATCCTTGCAAATTCTTCTTCTTAGATCATAATCAAATGATTTAGAAAACAAGAATACAATGATCCATTGATCCATATCTTCATAATGCAGTAAAACAAATAGCACATGCATAATATAACCTTAAACATACTTCTGCTAAAGGATCTTGATTCTGAGAATTGTAATGCACTGTCACTGCCTTTAGCATACTGTTGAACATTGTTGTCACTGAGCGGAAACTTTGGAGAACTATAAGTTCAACTTTGAGGGCCCGGTCCGCCTTCTGAGGCCCTAGCCACACCCATAACACTTTGTGCCTACGACTATGGGTCTCTGGCCACTACCACAGCACTATGTGCTTGCGGCAATGGGTCCTTGGCCACTACCATAGCACTTTGTGCCTGCGGCTATGGGTGAGCGTGTTGATTTTTGGTAGCATCAAAAGTGCTCTAAGTCAAAATTTGTGGAGAGGCTTAAGCACATGTATTCCAAATAACTCAGAAATTGGTTGTGAAAATTCCACTCATAATGTGTTTTATTAAAATAATAAATTATTTTAATGTGACCCTTTTAAACTTAGGAAAATTAAATAATTAAAGGGCATTAATAAAACAGAGTGTGATTACCAGGAGATTATTAAAGCAGAAGTTTTGTTATATAGCAGTCCTTGAAGAACCAGTTCAGAAGAGTACCATGACAGAATGCGTAGGAGATTATGACTTCAAGAATGCTCACCTCGTGATGGTTTCACAATGTTTTCAACCAAGGGATGACTTCAATGGTTCTTCAAGGACTGCTATATAACAAAACTTCTGCTTTAATAATCTCCCTTGATCTCAAAAATACTGTCCTCAATAAGTTGCTCTTCAAGACCTGCTTCAAGAACTCTTCAAAACAATGTCTGCTGTACTGCTCTCAAACAATGCTCAAATCAGCTATACCAAGATTAGCCTTCAAAGCAAGTTTTCACAAGTTCAAAAATAATCCTTCAATTTGTCATAATGAAAATGTTTCAAAGTAGCTGTCAACCCAAGTTTGCTCCTAGCTGCTTCTACGACAGTTCCAAGATGTCCACACCATACTGCTCTAAGGCTTATAGTGTTTGTCCAAAAAATGCCTTCAAGAATGCTCTAACAACCTGCTACAATAAGCCTTCAAAATATGCTTCAAGAGGTCACCAACTATGCTGCTCCTTTCCAAACAAGTTTTTAAAGTCTCTGACTTTAATACTCAAATCTCAATCAGGTTTCTAACAAGACTAAGTCTGCTACAGCAACAAATTCCAACAACTGCTACAAGAAATTTTCAAGGCTGCTCCTTAAGTTTGCTCTCAAAGGTATCAGCAGGCTGCTCCAAAAAGTCTCCAATAGTCTGCCCTCAAAGGATGCTCAATTACCAACTACAGTTTTCAACAAAATATGATCAATCTGCAAGGTTGAACTTCAAAGGCACAAGTCTGAATTTCTCACAGATCTAAACTGCTAATATTTTCCACAAATATGCAAAAGAGGGTCTCCACAAAAGAGAGTCTACACAGTTCTGAAGTATATTCTTATTCACCACAGGTCTGCAATCAAACTCACTGTTTTTTTTTAAGACTTAATGCTGATCCAAAACACTGAGCTCCCTTATGTCCACTTGTTTGAGGACTGTAACTATATATTGTTCTTGAGCTGGAAGAATAGAGAAATCTTTGCCCCAAACTGTATTTTTTAGTCCTCCTCAACCTCTGTCCTACTCCTGTGATTTCTCTCTGAAATGATCACCGAATTTTTTATGGTGAAATGAATTGTTGGACGTCAATTTATACTAGATTTCGACCTTTAATAAAGAGATACGTCTCTTGGAGGGAGGCTGACATGAATGTCTGAGTGTAGGTTGGCTAACCTTAAAAAATTATTATTTTTAAACTTAAAAAATCATTTTCTCACAAACCGCTGGGAGTTTCAAGGCAAGTAAAGGCTCGTTAGAAAGGGAAAAATATACTCTACAAGATGGTATAGGATCCATTTTGAAAGGTTGCCTCTAAGGTGGTGAAAATCATTTTTATTTGCGACTGCCCTTGAATTATTTAGTGCAGAAAATGATTAGGACAGTATGGCTTCTTTGTTTGGTTCTCCATTGTTTGTCTTCTTCATTATTTGGCTTCTTCATCATCATCGGAACATGTAGGACATCCACGTCATCATGATAATTTCCAGCAATGAGTGCATCACCCATGTCATCACATAATGGTGCAGCTAAGTCACCTGATACGGGGATACGGGGACACGGGGATACGAAGTGTCGGACACGGGTACGGTGACCCCAGAACAGGATACTTCTGGGACACGTTACGTTATATATTATTTTATTAAAAATATATATATATATTTTAAAAAATATATATATATATATTAATATATTTAAAATTAGATATTTTTTGCACAAATTCATACAAAATTCATTGATTCAAACATAGATATTAGATATTCATGAGGCATACATCATCATTGATAATTTGATACTATAATACAAATTACAATGATACATTGATACACCATACATGATACAATTGTCAAATTTACTCAGAAAGACAAGATTGAAGATAGTAAGATACTGTAGTTTTTTCATTAACTCATCAGAATCAAAATGTGTTACATAACAACACTGCCAATGGAAAATAGAAATAGAAAATACAAAATCAACTACAATCTACAAGACTACAAGCCTGAAGCCTCAATGAGTCAGAGTCATCAATCCTCATAATCAGCATCACTGTCGAAATCCTGATCATCATGCTCACCACTGCTCTCCTCTGCCTCTGATGCATCCTCCTCCTCTATCATCTCTGCATCTGCTGGTGTGGAGGATGACCCCTCTAATCCATCATCAAATGTAACAGGCTCTAGCACTGGTGCATTGAGATCCAAGTTGGCCAATGCCAACTTAACACTGATGTCCAGGCCCATATCATCAGGAAAGACATCCCACATCTTTGTCTTTCCCTTCAACCAATCCTCCCTCTGCCTGTAGATGAGACGAAGGTTGGTGTGCACATACACCATTGTCTCTGCCCTGGACTGCTCAAGCCTGCTCTTCTTCACACTATACAAATTTCCATATGTGCTCTAATTCCTCTCGCAACAAGAGGATGAAGTCACCTGAGAGAGGAGCCTCATGGCTAACTGCTGTAGAGGAGGGCTTGTTGCCCCATGAGCTGCCCACCAAGAATAGGGCTTCTTAGCCCCCCTGTCTCGAATCACATCATAGCCTACAAATCGCCTAGTGCCAGTGGAAAAATCTGCAAAGGCATCCTCCACCTCATCAAGGGATGCCCTATCTTGAAAAATCCTCCTGAATGCATCTTTCCTCCCCTGTGAGATTTCAGCATCCATGTGAGGAGGGAATCTGCGGGAAGGTCCACCATTCAGCCACTCATGGCTGTAGTATTTTGGGTTCAAGGAGTGAGCCAAACAATGTAAAGGTGTGCAATTCTTGTCCCATCTGCTGACAAGAATATCCTGTATGACGGTGAAGAAGGCCTCAGGTGATGTCTCATACTCTGGGCACTCACTCTGTAAAATAATGGTCCTTAGTGCTCACAGACTCAATCATGGAATCCCATCCCTCATAAACCTCTCCTAGGATGGGTTGGTCTGTATCTGCAACTCTGAGCAAGGAAATGATAGGCTCCATGATCTGAATAATTAAATCTACCTTCTCCCACCATATATCATCCAACACTATGTCCTTCACCTTCTTTGAGGCTGCTTGATCCGTCTTTCTCCAAAAAGACCAAAACTCTGAAATAACCATAGACCCAAGAGCGGTCTTGACCTCCCTCAACCTCTTCAACATGATGAATGAAGAGGTAAACCGTGTATCTGCAATCTTCAACAATGATAGATTGTTGTACTCCTTGTAGATAGTGAGGGCATTTGTATGGTTTGTTACAAAGTTGCGGATATATCGTGCATCCTCAATAGTGGCTCCAATCCAAAGCACATCAGAAGCAATAGATTTCAGTGCCAAGTTCAATGAATGGACAATGCAAGGTGTCCAAAATACTTGTGGATATTTTTCTTCCACAATCATGCCAGCAACCTTGCAAACAGGTGCATTATCTGTAATGATTTGCACACAACAATCCACACCTACACTTTCAATAACTTTGAGAAATAACTCACCCATATATTGTGCATCCTTGTACTCTCCAAATGCATCCACTGCTTTCAAGAAAACTGCACCATTCATGGATGACACCATGAAGTTAATGAGTGGGTGGCGTGTTGGATCTGTCCATCCATCAGAAACAATGCTAACCCCAGATGTTGGCCATGCTGATTTAATAGGCTCAAGCATTTTGTCCACCTCTTTCTTTGCCTTTGTCAACAATGTGGTTATGAGCTTCTCTGACCCAGGAGGCACATACCCTGATGGAGCCCCATGACAAAGAGCTCGACACATCTCAATAAATAGAGGTGACCGTGCAACATTAAAAGATATGAAGTTCTGATAGAAAAAAAATGCAATGGTGAGGTCAAGCTCTTCCCTTCTCTTTTTGGAAAACCTTGTCCATTGGACCAACTGCAGTTGCCTTTCTCTTTGCTAATTCTCCCCTGCTAGAAGTCTCAAAAGGGAACTTGCTGCTGCTTTTCCTCAAGAATGGAAGGGGGTCATCAGTCTTGGATTGTTTTGATTTTGCTGCCACATTTGCCTCACCAATACTTGCCTCTTTCTGCAATTTCTTCTTATCTGACAATTCAATTGATGTACAACATTTAATGCCACAACCTGGAATACCCAACAAATGAGCTTTCACACGGAAATGTGTGCCTTTGAAATGGCCATTGCAAAAATTGCATTTCCAGTCACAATTTCCTCCTCCCTTTTTTGCTGCCCCTTCCTCTCTTGTTGCATATTTCCACAATGGGTATTTAGGGTCAACAATTTGTTTTCCCTGCACATTTGAAGCTACTGTTGCAGCCCCACTTCCAATGGATGGAATACTTGCAGACTATGATGAAAGAGGGACAGGAGGGGCATCTCCAATGGACACATTCTTCCCCTTTCTTTGCCCCTGTCTTGGTGCCTTTGATTGAGCCATAAATACTGTAAAAAATAAACAAAAACAACTAAATATATAAAACATATGCACATGCAAACACTAACAACAAACTAAATGCAAAATATAGAGAGACAATGCACTTACCGGATGCCCGAATCTCTTCGAAAGAACACACTTGCTCCTTGCTCTTGCTCCTTGCTCTCCTTCTCACTTCACAAATGAAACACAAATGAAATTGGTGAGAAAACATGAAAGAAGAGCCACACTTTATAAAAAAAAATCGCGATTTTTGGTTGCCGCGGGCCCGGCCGTACCCGGCAGGAGTGGACACGAAGTGTCCGAATAGGGTACGGTCGGGACACGCCGTGTCCCGACCGTACCCTGTTCGGACACTTCGTGTCCCTCGAATTGGGGGCAAATCCGACACCTAGAGGCGTCCGACACGG